>QEPC01007042.1:110274-140576 GCA_003113815.1 Sphenodon punctatus
TGGCCCTCACAGACCCCAGGACATCCACCGCATCGGCCGGCGTCACTTCCTGAAACTCTCCCCATGAAGCTGAACCAGACGGGGCCTCCGCCCCCCCGTGCTCTTCCCCTACTGTCATCAATCCAGCGTCAAAGTCGGTCTGAATCTGAGCGATCTTGTCTGCAAAGTAGTTAACAAACTCCTCACAGCGGGCCTGGGACACATCCCCCTCAAGGTGGAGGGAGGCTGGACTAACCAGCCCCCGCACCACCCGAAACAGCTTCACCGGGCGTGACTTCTCAGATGCTATGAGGACGGCAAGGAACTCCTTCCTCGCCGTCCTCACATCCTCAACATAGGACCGCAAATGGGCCCTATGGAGAAGACGGTCAGAGTCAGATCGAGTCCGACGCCAGCGTCGCTCTAGCCTCCTGCCTCCACGCTTCATACACCGCAATCCCTCAGTAAACCACATTTGCGGCTGTTCTGGAAATTTGCTCGCCCTTCCTTGCGTTGTACAAACAGATCTATTGTTTTGTTGTTGAAGTCTGGAATGTCCCTGACCATGGCTTGCTCAATAGATAGCATTGCGAGAGCCAGGGCTGGCCCCAGAGTTTGCGGGGCCATGTGCGAAGTCTTGATGCGGGGCCTAATTTGCATAGTTTCAGAACACACACCCCATCAGCCACAACACTTGTCCCTTAGCTTCCCACACACAGCACCCCCTCACTATTGTCCTGGGCATGACATATTATATTCTTTCACCATTGTTAGTAAATAAATACAAGCTTCCACATGCAGCTCCATTATGAAGACCATTGAAATTCATAGAGACTCTCTTGTCCTCTCTACCTCTGATTAATAGTGCCTAGTGGACTTGCATGAGTAATTATGCTGAAAAGGGCAAAAAATTCAACACTGAAAAATAGGGCTTTTCAATAGCACCACATTGAAGTAATTGTGTTTTCTTTCCAGAAGGAAAGTGTTACCAATGTCTTACTGTTACTGGGTGCTCACTTTACCTAGACTTTAGGAGATAAAGTGGGTGGGATGGGTCTTCTGTTTGGCAGAGGAGCAAATTCCTACATCTGGCCCATGGATCCAGTACCCTACTCTCAAGACCTAACGAGCGAGCTCAGAGGAATGAGACAGATTTAAGACAAATCAAAGGAAACAGTTTTTCACTCAATCATAGAATTTTAGGGTTGGAATTGATGCCAAGGGTCATCTAGACCCTTGAGGGTTCAGGATAAAGGTAGGTGATGGCAACGTGATCTATTTTTTTAACCTACTATGGTTAATTTGGACCCGGTGGGAAAGAGAGCATATAGAACCCCAGTAAGAGAGTTCTCTATTCCCCAGTGGCAGTACTTCACACACCAGCGTCCCAGCATTAATGTAATGACCATCCAATGTTAACCCTGGGAACTCCTTGCTTCTGGGTTATGCAATGCCACTGGCCGACCATTACCCTGGCTCCACCTTACTGCCCCTCCAACTTCAAAACCCACCAGCCGCCCCTGCCTTCAACTATTCCTTTCATGTCAGCGATTCCCTTTAAAAGGGTATCAACAAGTTTGCTGACCAAGACACATTGATCCCCTAACATTTTTATAGTATTCAATGGACTCTGGAAATCATGGGGCTGGGGGGTTGGGGGTGATCCCTTCTACCAGGCCCTTTGTCATCCAGGATAGGAGATTGAGTAGTAGGGCCAAAACTGTCCCGTCCAAAGCTGCAAATCAATTTTGAGCAGAAATTTGTGGCACCAAAAGACCCTCGCTAGTAAGTTCTCTAAATCCCATATCCTATAACTTCAATTGCCCACACCTGGCCAGTGCCTAAGGCCGCGCACACAAGGGTGCACTCCTTTGTGTGCGGCCCTTAGGTGCACTGCCCTGCAGCATGCAGCATGCGCCATGGTCGCAGGCCCCCAGTCTGGCTTTAAACACCCCCGCGGGAGTGCAGTCCAATTCTCAGTGCTCCAGTCACCAATCAGAGGGTCCAGCCACAATTGACAATAGGCAGGGTTAGTCAATAAACACACCTGCGGGGCCGCTCCTCCATTCACCAATCAGCTCCCAGCCAAAAAATGTCATGGAGACGTCTAGGGCAGCAGGCCGCAAAGGCTCCCATCCAGCAGCAATGCTCTCCCCTCAGCTCCACATCCCCCTAAATCAGCCAACTCTCCCCTCTTTCCATCGGCAGAGTTCCTGGCCACAGCCACAAAGGCTGACAACCAGCCCGACCAACAGCTGACACTCTTTAGGTGTCGCCCTTTGGGCTGGTGCCCCCAGGGTCCTGCCCCTCAATAAGTACCTGTGGGTGGGGAGGGATGCAGGTGTGAGTGACAGGGCAACTCTCCTCTGACAGGTCTCTCTTCTAAGCCCAGCACACAGCAAACAGAAGGCACTGTATACAACAGTGCCCCATGGTTGACTCTTATTCAGGGTGCGATCCATTACAACCCCAGATACTTTCCTACCTACATCTCTCTCAGGAAGGAGTCATTAAGCACCACCACCCCTCTCTCACTCTCACTCTCACTCTCACTCTCACTCTCACTCTCACTCTCACTCTCACACACACAAGGGTGAGGGGAGATAGGGAGGCCATGAGTCCATATCCCCAAAATCCATGGCTAGGCACTTGCACTGACTTTCAAAGATGTTGAATCTGTTAACTACACTGGGATGTGTGTGCACACAACTCTTCTAAACTCAGGTCATTTAATTAGGTGCCAGATATACACTGAGTTTTAAAGTTTTGGCCATGGTCTGCAGATCTGCTACTTGGATTCTTTCCTTGGGACAGCTGTAAGTCAGATAGGAGCTTTGGAGAAGTATTGAAGGAAAGGTCATTTAGCATTTGTATTTCAGATGATCTGAGGGGAAAGGGGGTGCATCATCTAGCCACAAACAACAGCCAGAGGCCAACAGAGAAAACAACAGATGGGAAGGGGAAGCTCAGCCTATTCATTTAAAATGTGATTTTCTAAAATGAATATTGCTTTACAACTATTCTTTGTCCAGAGAGTAGTTGGCTTATGATCCCTTTGATCCAAGATTTCCTGTTCCTCCATGTTGTCATTCTTTCCCTGTGGACTAAATACTGAGTTTTAAAAAATGTTCCTCACAGATTTGTCTTATTTGCTGAGGTTCTGGTGAAATAACAGTGATAGCAGTGAGAGCCAGAGAAGACCTGTTTAATTATCTCTGTACATTTCCTGCCAAAGGATAATATAGAAACCATGTACTAGAACTCTGCTGCCACAGTGTGAGGGACCATGTAGTGTCCAAATCTGCTTACGTTGTCTCCTCTGAAAGGATAATGCTGATATTTTGTGTCCAAAAAACATAAAAAGAGAAAATAAAATCTAAATTTGAAGGATTAAATGAGCATCATTATGTGGATGTGTGATAATCTAGGTTGCAGCCTAGAATGGCTAAAACGAAGTAATCTCTTTTGGAGTTCATATTCCAGTTCCATGGTGTTTCCTAATAAAAGATATTTGCTCAGTTGTGGATGGTAGCTGAAATGTTAAACCCTACACCATGATTTCTTTGAGGTTTGCCTCAGAGCACCAGCCCTGATCTTGAGATGGAAGGAGAGGGACTTGTTCGGTGCCCTTTATCAGAATGCAAACGCAATACGGATGTGTCCTTGGAATGGTGAGCTCTGGTGCCCAAACCACTTTGGAATGTAACCTCTAAATATAGCTTGGATGGGAGAAAGCAGGGTCATTGAGCCTTTTGTTAAGTATATGGATAGGGACAAAGGAACTGAAGGAGAAGAAGTTAGAACTAGTTTTAGGTAAAAGTGAACTTGGGCTTGGTAGGAAAGGCTAAAAGCTGATCAACCTTGGTGGAGAGATTGCAGAGAGCCTTTCAGGAACTAACATAGTACTGGATGTCTAGGGAGAAATTAGGGATGAAACAAGATCTTGCAAAAGTGAGAAATCTGGTTGAAATCCTGGTTCTTGGATGAACTGAGAGCCAGGACTGTTTCATTGAGTTCTCGGTGAGAAAATAAGTCTTTGCTCATGCACAAAATGACCACCACCCTTAACCAAAATGGCAGCAATAGTGTTGCTGGCATTTATATTAAGGGTGGTGGCATTTTGAACATGCTGAAGACAGCCGGGTGGTCATTTGTGTATGTACAGTGGATTTTTTAATAAATGTATTTCCTCACCGAGAACTTGTACCAGGACCAAGAACTCATCAAGATCTTGGTCCCAGTTCCCAAAATTAAATTACAAGTTTTACTCATGAGAAAAAAATAATTGGGTTACTCGTTTAGCCCTAGAAGAAAGCTTAGGGTACCTGTACTGCTGGACTTTGGGCATTGCAGCAGTATCTGTATGAGGAAGCATTACAGGAGCTGTCAGCTGCTTCCTACCCACTCCTCAACCTATGCATTTGTCAACACACCATAAATCTCCAGTCTATCTCTCCTTAAAAGAAACTCAAGAAAGGCTGCCCTGGAAGTTTCCTTCTGCTTTGGGAAGAGGGAACAACAATTTTTAAATAAAAATTGTAAAAATCAGAAATATAGTACTCACAGGTATGCATCAACCTATAATGAAAAGCATCAATTATTACTCACAAATTCCTATAAAAATAGATTACAATCTGTTATTGATGCTAAATAATTATAGAATAGTGGAGTGACTCTTATAATCATGAACACTGTATTCAGTATAATACTGGATTGGTATGTCCTATCACTGTGAAACTTACTAGGAAGGGTTGCTTGGGTGAAACATGGCATCTCTCCAAATTTCAAGAAAATCGATTAAAATGAGTGAATTATAGCAGTTTGAATTTTGGAAGCAGAGCAGAAATTTTAAAACTAAACTAAACTGCCTAACTGAGTCAGACCAATGGTCCATCTTAGCCCATTGGTCTGACATGGCAGCCGGGGTTTCAAATTTGGGTCCAAATCTGGCTCTTCCAGGATCTCTGGCAGAGGCCATCCTGTTGTACTACTGGAGACCTCTCCAGGCCCCCAGTGGAGGCCTCCCCCAGGTGTGCTACCAGGGATCCTGAAGTGGAGATGCTGAGGATTGAACCTGGGACCTTATACATGCAAAGCACATGCTCTTACCACTTGTGTGATGCCCCCCCCCCTTTTGAGCTATGCCCCCCCCTCACAATTTTCCCTTTTGTGACTTGCATGCATAGGCATAGCTAGTTCACAAAGGTGTATTAAAGAAGCTAGAGGTTTTCTGAAGAACCTGTTTCTTTTCCTGTGCTTAGTTCTTTTAAATTCAGAGTTATAATTTTGAAGTTTGGTTGTGGGAAAGCACCCTTGCTTGAAATGAGCAAAAGTGAGAAAAACAGCTTCCCCCACTACCTCTCATCACTAATGCTCTCTTACAGGAAGAGCTTAGCTTAGCATTACATACAAAGATAGTACATGCAGATGGCTCTGTATATGGAAAGACAAGTATAAAGTAGTGTGGATGATACGGACAAGTCAAAGAAAATAACAAGAGGAAGTCATAAAAGTACCAAAAAGTCACAAAAGAACCAATTCATGAGAGGTAGAGCTGGGCAAGATCATCTGGAGTTTTGGAGTGAGGGACCATCAGTATGCTGATGACACAGTTCTGCCTCTCTTTTTCATCTGGCCCAGGTTCTGAAGTCTTGCTCAGTGCCTGGTTGGTGTTGGGAACTGAATGAGGGTGAGCCGATTGGATCTCTCCCCCAGTTACTCAGGTTTGCAGCCTTGGTGTGCTTCTGGACCCTCTGCTGCAGGTTGTCATGTTGCAGTGACAACAAGGAGCACTCTTCATCAACTCCATCTGTTGAGAAGGCTGTGGCCATTTCTTTTTGACTCGAATCTGGCCACTATCATCCCTGCTTTCATTACCTTAAGGATAAACTACTGCAATGCTCTCTATGTGGGGCTGCCCTTAGTGACTGTTTGGAAGCTGCAGCTGGTGCAGAATGTGGTGGCCCAGTTCCTTTCTGGGGTGGGTCACCGTGAGCCCATTACACCTGTGCTCTATAATCTGCACTGGCTTCCTGTAGCCTTCCAGGCACAATTCAAGGTGCTGATTTTGACCTTTAAAGTACTAAACATCTTGGTCCTCACATATCTGAAAGACCATCTTTCCTTCCATGCTCGATTGTGGCCACTGCGGTCAGCCGGGAGCACCCTCTGGTGGACACCACCAGAAAATTTGTCCATACAAGGACACACAGAGAGGTATTCTTGATTGCTGTCCCAGTACTTTGGAACTTCCTTCTGCCAGAGGTCCACCAGAGCCTGAGCTTGAGCATATTCTAAATAAATACCCTTATCCTTGCAACATGGACCTGCCTGCTGTCATTCTCATCGTAACCAAGCCAAGTACGTGCACTTGAGACCTCGCATCTTCATGAATGTTAGACCCCTTGTCTCTCCCTCTGTTCCCCTTCCTAAGTCTCTCCCCCAGCTCCTGTCTCTCAGATTGTAAGCCCTAGGGGCAGGGACCGTGTCTATTTTATTACTTTGTAAAGTGCCAGGTACACTGCTGGTGCTATATAAATGTTTGTTAATAATAATAATAATAATAATATTCTGGAGGCAGTGTAAAACATTTTGGTTTGGCAAGAGCTTTTGGCAGGTGTGGATAGAGGCTGGGTGGGTGGTTTTTGGGGTGGGGGGGTGAGAGTAGGGATTTTTAGGTTTGTTTTTTTATATATATTGTATTTTTACTATTTTCTGCTTTTGCTTTTGTAAACCACCCTGAGCCTTCAGGGAAGGGTGGGTTATAAATCCAAATAAATAAATAAATAGAATATACAAAATGGTGACAAAAGTATCAAAAAGTCACAGAAATGTTCGATTTGATCTGCGAAGATCAAACATTTTCTGTGGGGGAGAATCCAGGTAGAGGAGGAGGGGAATGCAGGCAGGTGGGAACTGGAGTCTGATGAGGAAGCGCACACAAAGGGAACAATGTGGGCATGTGAGAATTTAAGACCCAAGGGAAGGAGAAGGCACAAGAGGAGCAGAGCAATTTGGGCAGGTGGGAGAGAGACTTGCTGTTGGTTAGTGAAAAAATAGCCGGGGAGGACAAGAGGGGTGGTGGAATAACAGGGAGGGAGGCTATAGGGAGTTGAATGACAGGTAGGCAGCTATGGGAACCGGGTGAAATGATAGGAGTGCTCCCCATGCTATCCTATCACTCTTCTGAATCAGTTATTTCACTCAGAACCTTGTTGTTCTATGTCACTGCATTTCTCTAGTCATTCCACCCAGTTCCTTGCTGCTGCACCCTATCCCTGTTCCTCCTCGTCATTCCACCCATTCCACTCACTCTCCTTTGTGCCTTCCTCATTATTCCACACTCTCTTGCCTTCTGCCCCACTCCCAAAGATGCAGCCCCACTGTATTATTTCACACCCACTTAATAGGATCTGTGAATGACAATAGGATTTGTTTCTAAATTGGCATTGTTGTCTCCATTTCTTCCAATGGGTATTCCATTTTATTAATTTCAGTACGTACATAACTTTTGATTTTTATTAAACATTATTAAACGTTTATTAAACATATAGTACTGTCCCCAACTTCATTGTTGCCCCAACCTGAAGCAGAAGGGGATTGGGGCTGAAAGACCAAGACCAAGGTAAAGTATAGGTGCATGGAGCCTAAGTTGTAAGTGAGCACAATATGTGAGACTGTCCAATGTCTTTACTGCTAACATGGCACAGACGTTTAAGGCAGGAGTCTTAACTTACAATTTCCATGCTTTTTGGAGCATGATTGAATTTGTAAGAGCCTTAACTTCTCTCTTAAATGGAAGGATTTTTTAGTATATAATAATAATCCTCTTGGTTTGTCCAATGTTTACTGCTCTACGTAGAAGCTTGTGGGAGAGAATAGTAGTTCCCCCCAACCAAACGGTAAAACAAAAACTAGAGTATTTACTTGCTGGGAAAAATCAATCCCGCACTGAGACAATGGCGAGGTATGCCTATCTTATGCAGAAAATCAGGGCTAGGATTCTGGAAAAGGGAAACGAAGATTAGGCTTTGCTGGTTGGCTATCTTGGTAGATTGGGTCTAAAGTAGGGTTATTTTGTGATTTTGGGGAGTGGTCATAGCGGTTATCAAATGTTTTGTCCTCATTCTATGGAATGGCAGTTTTAATTATTTTAATTTTTGTATATATGTTTATGCTATGCATATTATGTATGTTTTTTGTCATGGCCTGTGGCCAGTACAATATTAAAGATTATTATTATTATTGGAATATAATAATAATTAATGCAGGGCCTAATAAAAGAAATATTAATTCAGTACAAAGAACATTCAACCACAAACACCTACTATTTAAAAAACCCACTTCTAACTTTTTCCCTAACTCTATCACCAGGCAGATTTCTATCATGAGGGAAACTTTTAATAGTACCAGTTTAACACCCTATAACAGTCAGCCATGGCTACCTTTCATAGTGGACCCAGGCCAGAACTACAGACCAGACCAGGAACACACATGCAGCCCCTAGGCAGTCCGCCATGGACTGATCAGGCAGACCCTAGCCCAGGCGGTGACCTGAGAGGTTTTCCAAGGTCAGAGCCCAGGCTAGCCACCAACACGACTCGGGATACCCCGAGTCAACATCTGGCAGCACCTGCACACACATGTAGGTAGTGTCCATGTCCAAGCATGCCACAGCAGTCTAAACTGTGATCTGCTGTCATGTGTTTTTTTTTTTTTACCCTATGAGAGCTATTCTCTTGGTTTCTGCCTCTCTCCCAGTAGCAACCAGAAGGAACTCGTGCAGATCTAATTAATTTTATCTGTGGTGCCATCTCATATATAGGAAGTACTGCAACATTGTGAAAAACATTAGGCTAGGGTTTAGTCTGGCTTTCACCTAGCTCAAAGCAGCAACCCTTGCTTTAATGAAAATGTAAAATTCAAAGACAAAGCAAGGCAGCTGCAGCTAGTGGAAGCCTCAGCTGCACTTGAGAAAGGAGAAAATCTGCAGGATGAGTGACCTTATAAAAACTGAAAATGACAAAAATGTCATGAATGACATAACATTTAGATAATCATTTTTTAATGTGTTAACACGTACCAACATAAAAAAGTTGGATAGTCTTTCTATGTAGTGTTCTCATCATTTCAGGCACCGACAAAATCTGGTCATTCCTGCTCTTTATGGCCGTTTTTACGCGAACAACCACCACTACCCCGCTTGGTGTTTGGGCAGGTGGGCAGGTGGGGCGGACGGGGGGATGCTGTCCGTGTATACAGATGGCGGTGTGGGGGGCGATGGGTGTCCATTCAGTGTTCACCCATGTGAACACCGAGCGGGATGGATGGGGGAGCATGCGCGCTCCCGCACAACACCCACCTCCACCCACAGAGCCCTCCAGAAAACCAGAGGCGGCTCCGTGGGTGGAGGTGAGTGGTTGTCCATGTAAAGGGACACACACACACTTCCACCCACCTCCACAAAACACCCAACATCCACCCACCTCCATCCATGTAAAAACGGCCTATATGTGGCAGTTTAAATTATAAAGTGAATTCTTTTAATGCTGAATTAATCTGTTTAGGCAGTTTGTGTTTGGTGAATTCAGCCTCTTTTCAGGGAACCCCTTCCA
This sequence comes from Sphenodon punctatus, assembly GCA_003113815.1. Classification (NCBI taxonomy): domain Eukaryota; kingdom Metazoa; phylum Chordata; class Lepidosauria; order Sphenodontia; family Sphenodontidae; genus Sphenodon; species Sphenodon punctatus. The sequence goes on from QEPC01007042.1 coordinate 119,868, forward strand.
ATCCTAGGATTCAATGAAACATAGAGAAATTACACAAATCGATAGGGATAATTGTGACCCATCATTTTTAGTCTGCTATGTGGTTCTGTATGTGATAGGGAAATGGCACCAGTAGTAATAAGAACTTTATGCATTTAACCACTGATTATTACCCTTTACTCCTACCTGAGAAAAATATTCCAGACACATTCAACCTGCTTACACAGCTAAAATGTGTTTGTATAATTCTAAAGTGCATTTATCTCACTAATTGCTAACTGCTATGAAAATGCTTAATTTCAGCTTCAAGTGACTATTCAGTTACAACAGGCTTAGAAACATTTTTGATTCACTATTTATGGATACACATGCACACAGATTTTCAATTTCATCCACCCTGATTCGGAGTGGGGGTAGGAATGCTGTTTTTTCCTCGTGACACCTCTGTTCACATAAGAACAAGAGTATGGGTGTATTCTTCACCATTACAGTCAAAGGAAGGTGAGTTGTTGGGTAAAAACAAACAAGACAATAGCCCACTGCAATCCCCCACTCGTTTTCCATGTCCAGCCGAATAAACGAGCAACCCCTAACATGTCTTTCATGCATAGGGATGGGTGAATGCGGTTCGGTAGTTCGGAGTTCAGCCCGAATTTGGCCTGTTCGGACGACCGAACTCGAACACGAACCTGAACGCGAACATACCGAACAAACCGAACACCGAACGGCGAAATGGCTGAACAGTTCGGTCAGTTCGGATCACGTTCGGGTGGCAAAAAAAGGTTCACTGGAAGGTCAAACATGACAGGGAGGTGTCAGTCACTGAGGAGCAGACTTCCAGGCACCAGGGGTGGAGAGGCTTGCAAGAAACGAAACTAATTATCTGCCTCCCCCCTTCCCAACACCTTCTGAGCTAGTCACTGTTCCTGAACAGCAGGCGTTGAGTAGGATTTTTAGATTGCTTTAAGTTTCATTTCACTTTTGTAATGAAATGAAACTTAAACCATAAACTGAAACCTTGTGTTATGCACTGTACAGACTCATTGAGTATGTAATGTATGTATTTCACTACAGACTCCTCTTCTATTTGTGAAGATTCCCCCCCATCCCATATATATTGGATGTATATATATCCATATATATCCATATATATATCCATATATATGGATATATGGATGTATATATATCCATATATATATCCATATACATATATATATATATATATATTTGGATATGGATATGGGATGGGGGGGATAGATAGATAGATAGATAGATAGATAGATAGATAGATAGATAGATAGATAGATAGATAGATAGATAGATAGATAGATAGATAGTAGAGAGTTGTAGGAGTTAGCTTAGTGATAGAGATAGCGTTAGTGATTTAGTTTTAGTGTTTGTAGGAGTAGGTCTGTGTACGTATTAGATAATCCATTTAGTTCATAGCATTTAGAATAGTTAATAGCAGTTAGATTTAGTGTAGCTAGATATATATAATATTAGATTTTAAAAATAAATTTAAAAACCCATATAAAAAAAACAAAACCAAAAGAAAACCATATAAAACCCAATAAAAAAACAAAAAAACATATAAAAAGTAAAAAAACACCCATAACAACATTTCCCGAATGGCCGAACGGCCGAACCAAACAGCCGAACAGCCTAACCGAACGGCCTGTTCGGATGACCGAAACAAACAGCCAAACCTGAACTCGGCGAACTAGCCGAACTGCCCAACCGAACAGACGAACCGAATGCAGCCAAACCGAACGGCCAAACCGAACGGATGAACTGAACGCAGCCGAACCGAACGGACGAATCCGAACCGCAATCTATTCGCCCATCCCTATTCATGCGGTTCCAGGCAGCCACCACTTGCAGAGCCAGTGATAAGAAGATCAGAGAGGGGGCAGGAAGCGGTTACTCTAGGATGCTCTAGGATTTCCACTCATAACTCTATGGGTGAAAACAGACATGACGCTAACCACCTTTAAACCTCCCTTGGTGGTTATTTATGCATATTTCAGGGCTGTTTTGGTGCTCTATGCAGTTCTGCAACATGCATAAATAACCACCAACGGTGGTTAAAGGGTGGTTAGCATCATGTCTGTTTTCACCCTATGGTGCTGGCGGAGCTGTATATGAAGAGGTGCTACCTGCAACCTAATTGATGGGACATGGACACCAGGGTGGACATTTATTTTTATTAACAATTTTTTACCCACCCACCCCCCTATTCCAGGCAGCTCAGAGTGGCTCACATAAAAAAATAACAAACCTAAAGACAACACATTAAAAGAGAAGGCAGTAAAACACTAGACCCTCCCCCCACAACCCACACACACCACCCTACACCCCATCTCCCCCACCAAACGCCTGGTGGAACAGCCAGGTCTTACTTATATGCTGGAAGGAAGGGAGATCCGGGGTCATCTGGGCCTCCACCAGAAGGGATTCCACAGCCTAGGTGCGGCCGCCAAAAATGCCCTCTCCCTAGTGGTCCCTCAGTGTCTCCGTGTCCAGTGGAGTGAAACCTAATAAATGGGCAGGTGGACATCCACCTGGTGGGGGCAATAGCAGGCTAATGTCTCATTTGTTAATACCCATTGACTCGAAGTCCCTTTTTACACAAGCCGCAGCTGCAGGGAGGATGGGTTTGCATGCCGCATGAAGCAACCTCCATTTTCTCCGGTTGCTCCATGCAGGCCAGTTACTGCATGCTTTCAGCTTTACAGGACCAATCGGTGGTGACTTCGAGGCAGGCATAGAAGGGACATAACTGGGACTTTGGGGATAGCATCCCAACAATCAGAAGACACGATTTACACATCCAGGCTTACCAATTATCAACACAATCAAATCCTGCAGCACTGTGACAGAGGACATGAGATAATCTCTATTGGCTCTTTCCTAAACAGATGCTTCCGACTTCCCAGTAACAAATGGGGGAGAGAATTTGGGGTGGTCACAGCATAGAATGAGGATATTTGGTTGACATTCCTGCTGACCGACTGGCATCACAAACAGATCTTAAACCACAGTGACACGTAAGAAATCCCTGGCATAGGCTCATTCTCTGCATATGCTGTGCACTGCAGGCTTATAAAACTGGGGCCCTTTATCACATCTTTCTGATCAATCTGTACCATAGATCTATATAAAGGTATTGCGATATTTTCCATTTTATTCTCTATCCCTTTCTGAAAGATTCCTAGCTACAGATTTCCATAAGAAACAATTACAGTTTGTGCTTGTTTAAAGGAAGATTCACCAGTAAGGCAGTCAGATTTACAGGACATTGGAAACACAGACACCTTAATGCTACAGAAACATTCCTTAGCGGAATGAATCAGGTATACGAACTCCAATAAAGAAAGACTGCAAGCCATGTAAGCAGTAGCTAGAATGGAAAAAGAAAGCATTTTCATTCTGGAAGCAGCTTCAACTCTGAAATGCCACAGAACATCTCACGTTCTTACAGGATCATCCATCTATTGCAGGGGCTTGTGATATCATAACTACAAAATGTTTCAGCAGAACACCGTTTCAATATGCAATTATTTTCCCTTTGAGTTATTACCAAGGAGAAAGCTGTTGTACCACTACCAGGAGCTGAAAATTTAATTTCTACACTTGCTAGATTTGTATTGGAGCAGGGGGCTTCTCTAATAGTAGCAAACAGATAGAAAAATAAAATAAAAAATATTTTTGGTTCCCACTCACATACGGACCATGCTATTACTTTCATACAATTTTAGTGCAGTAGCTAGAATGTAATAGCTTTTGGACACCTGTATGTTGTAATGCAAGCTGTAGTGCATTATTGTTTGTGACACCCCTCAAATGCCAATTTACTAGACTTCAGATTGCTCTCTGAGTCCAATAAATCTTTACAAACACATCTAGAGAGCCTGAGCTGTACTTTCTCCCCCTCCTCCCTCCTCCTTACTGTTGAACAGATGTTTTGAATTCAGTTATTGTTCCACATTTGCTATCAGTCTGAGTGATTGCATTTTTATTGTATAAAAATGGAAAGAATTTCTAATATTATTTGAGATCCTTCCTCCTCCACATTGTGCCATTTTAAACTGAAAACAAACAGATATTTTTATAATTAAAAACTGATTAGAGATAAGGTACAATTTTTCAGCTAAATACACTACAATTATCACTCTGGATGAAAACTGTAAAACTGATCATTTGATTTGCAGTTGTATATGAAATGAAAAAGGTATTAGTACTGTTATGCTTGAGTAAATCTATTGTCATTTAGTGGAGCTTCCTCCTAGCTAGCTGCAAACAAAATCTACTTGCACCATTGTACAGTGAATAGTTAAATGTAACCTGGAGAGGTGCTCTTTTTGTACTGTCACAAATGACAAAAAAATAATCCAAGGGCATATTATGTATGTTTGAAGCCTCTTGAAGGACCCATAGACTCCAAGAATACAAATCTGCTGGCCAAGGAAGAATTGAGATTGGTTCAGTTGCTGCTGATGCCACATTCATTACTGTACACAGTGGCATGAAAAGGTGTCTAGGGATAAATCCAGGGCTTAATTTTTGCCAGGGCTCAGCCCCAGCACCACTTCCAGGCCATATGTCTGATGCTACTATGCAAGACCCCCACCCGCAGCTGGATGCTGAAGCATCGGTCTCAGCCTGTCTCTCCTCTGATTTCATTGCCAAACAGCTGACCAGTGGTAACACCAGATCCCACCCCCCCTGGCTTCCATTGAATATAATCCCTTCCTAAGTGAAGGCTGTTAAAGTAGTGCCTGGAACTGGTGTTGCGGGAGAGTCTTGGGGCTGGACAGGACAGCTCCACCAGCTCTTCTGAATACCACTATGCTTCTGGGGTCAAGGAGAGGAACCAGCTAGCACAGGGCTTGACTCCAGGCTGCAGTATCCCAGATCAGCCTCAATTTATTTAATCTCAAGAAATTTCACAGATACCTCACTAATCATCATCATCATTAATTTATTACGGCCAAAGACCATATTACATAAAAGACAAAACATAAAAAAATATAAGGCAAATTGTCAGCAGTAACAGCATAACCCAACTAACAAGGACAGGATACAATTAGCCAGGCACAGGATACAATTACATAAATATCCAGTCAACTAGGCATTTGGGCCAGGCCTAAATACAGTAGTCTCAATGACAACATAATCTTAAGTATGGATACAACCAGGGAATTGAGAACCCCTCGGGCACAACCCCACACAGTGAAGAAAGGCCCGCTAGAGTATCTACCCGGTCCTAAATAAATTTGTCCCAATAAGGGCACTCCAGCCATGGGGTCAGTTTAGTTCTAATCCATGTCCGGGCAGATACTCCAGGAAAGGGCACCATGCTTACATTTGGGCAAGGACTTGATGGCAAGGTTTAAAGTTCAAGAAACACTGCGTACGGTGGACTGTCTTAACCAAAAAGGCCGCCAGGTTTATGTTATCCTGGGGGTCAGCGGAGTTGAGAAGGAAGTGCAGCAGGGCCATAGCCGATCTCCCCAGGAGCAGACTCAGACGGGTTTAGAGGAATCACTAGTCTGAATAAATCCTCAAGGCCAGTTTTTATTACCAAGAAAAAGTTTTAATGAAACAGTGCATTTCCCCTGGGATTAGCTCCTCCAAGCGTTTCTTTCAAGATGTCTGTCCAAGACATTATATTCTATACTCAAAAAACCTTTGGTCTCTACTGCCCTCTGCTTATAACTACATTACCCAACAGCCCAGCAGGCACCACAGGCATACAGACAGAGTAAAGAGCTGCCCTGTGGACTACAGTTCCAAGCAGCTCTAGAGCCACCAGAGCATGATGAGTGGGGAAACAGAAGACACCAAGAGTGCATGTGTGACGTTATCAACTCTCCCATTGACTAATATGGGGGGGAAAATTACAACTTTTAAATTACCAAATAGATTTTAAAAGTTCAAAAAAGGAATATACCAGAATGCAGCCCTGAATTCTCTAACACCAGTATGTCAGCCAAATTTTCCAAAAGTACACTTCTGACCGAATAAAAGTGCAAACCCAGAAGTAAAAGCAATTTTACTCTGATATTCAAACCACTGTAACTTTTTTTTGTCCACTTTGCATGAAATTTGGACCATTGTACACTTCACCCAAGCTATCCTCTCTGCAAAGCTTCAGACAAATAAGATAAATAGTGCCAATTTTATAAGCAATGGAATATCCATGTATTAAACAGAAAGATGCGTTCTGGCCTTAACTATAGACTGGAACCCACTGCTCTATAATGTCGTGTCCATTTCCTTTCTATTCAACGTGGACTCTAATGAGCCAAGCATGCTTCAGTGAATCAGCACTGATTCACTTATTGCATGATTCCTACAGCTTCTTGCATGGTTCCAACCACTGCTATCCAGAAGTCACAACAAGAGAATCCTGCCATCTTTCTACAAACATCACTGATAAAACATTTTTATCAAAAACTAAACTTTCACATTTTCCATTATTAAACTTTAGTTTATTATCATAATTCGACAATGAACAATTTTTTCACAGTGCATTAAGTCTGTACACAACTCCATTCTGTTGAACGAATTGTATAATGTCATGTATACTCAGATTGTTAACACTGTATGCAGTGTATACAATTTCTATACATGTAAAGTACAGACTTAATGCACTGTGAAAAAATTGTCCGTTGTTGAATTATGATAATAAATTAAAGTTTAATAATGGAAAGTGTGAAAGTTTAATTTTTGATAAAAATGTATAAAAGTATGTATGGTAAGGAATTAAGTACATATATTACATTTATTTTGATGATGGTAAAATATTAAATATTGAATTAATTTCCATGTTTTTTGGTGTTTATGTTTCGTTGCAACGTATGGAGTAGAAAGTTTTTTGAATTGTAATTGTACTGAATTTGAGGNCCCCCCCCCCCCCCGTTGTTTCAACCCCATTGCTTGTGTGCACAAAAGTGAGGGGCTTGCAAGTAAACGGTTAATCACCTAGGAATTGATAACTTCTGCAACGTGGCCAAAGCACTTTAATAACTCCAGTCCCCAACATCCATAAGACTATTTCAAATGGTTATTTTCTCCCCCATCTCTTCGCCAGTCTGTTTCATGATTCTACTCATGGGCAATGAAGAAAAAAAATGTTAAGAAGGAATAAAACTGCCACCACTGGCACTAATTAGCTGCCTTTCAGCAGTCTCATTAGAAAGCATGCAGACTGAGTGAGCATAAAGGCAAAATAGCCTTGTTGCCTCTAAGTGGTCACTGCAGGCCAGGGATGAGATGTGTTGACACATGGGACGAGACGTGATGAGCTTTTTCATACCTACCCATGGAGAAAGAAAATATTTTACTTCCCAGCACTGTCAAGCCAGCATTATATTTTCACAAGAACAAAAAATAAAGAACTAAAGGAAAAGAAAAAGAAAAAACTTTGCAAAAATAAGGCGGGTTTTTAAAAAAAATGAAAACTTGTTAAATCTTTCTTCTGCTCTTTTCCCCACTGTTCCCTCATGCTGAGCTTGACTATCAGCTTAATTGCTGAGCAACACAAACCCAGTTGAGTCTGCAGGCGGTCCCTGCACCACTTTCTATCGCAGCCAAAAGTACAACTCTGTTCAGACTGTGGAAATCCAGCAACTGGAGCATTAAACAAGGAGTGGAAATGCAAACTTTTTTCTTAAAGATGAGGTTTATTTGGACACTGACAAAGTAATATCAGCATTTCTTTTCAAATAAATAACCAAAACTTTAAATGGAAGATATTTCTTTCCCTCATCCTCTGAGTGGTAATCCACACAATACCTTTCTTCCTTGCATGCAATTGCTCATTGCCTACCAGGTGCTTCTCAGTGTGTGTTTCTCTTGTCCTGTAGTACTGCATTTACACACAGTGCCAGATCCAGGAAAGCTGGGACTACATGCAAAATGGTGGTGAGGGTCCCTACCTAACATAACAGTGTTTGACAGACACACACCAACTCACCCATCAAAAAGTAAATGTTACTGGAATTAACTTCTGACATTCAATTAAGAATGACATGTATCCCCATCAGAGACTAGAGCTCCCTGCAGATGCTGTGGGCCCATAGGTTGTGTATATGTTGTTATTTCTAATTTACTCAATGTGACCCTATGTTGGGAGACCACATTCTGAATTGTTGTGGGTCCTCCATAGACTGGAACTCCCAGAGATCGAAACTCTGTGGGCCCTATATTTTATGCCAGTGCTTCTCACACTTATGATGTCATTTCAAGTTCATTCATGCAATCTAAATTCAAAACACTCAGGGCACATTTATTCAACACCCAAAAAATCCCCCCATGTACAAGCGCACACCAAATTAGGCCGTTTTTACATGGACGACGCCGCGGGCCCGTTGGGTGTAGATGGCTGGGTGAGCACACCCACCGAACACCCATTGGCGCTGAGCAGGGAGACGTTTACACGGACACCACCATAGGGGGTTGTGGGAAACAAGGTGAGGGGTCGGCACACACCCATTGGGCACACACACACCCAGAGCCACACCGAGCAAACACCCATGATGTTTACACAGCCTGCCAGTATGACGGGGAAACCATGCCCTGCACGGTGACGTTACAGCATGGCCAAGAGAGGGCAAACAAAACAGCGGCACACACCACCACCCCTACACTACCAGGCCCCCAGCAGACAGGGAAGGAGGGAGCTGGAATGTCAAGATATATAAAGAAGCAGCCTTCGCCAAGCCCCAAGACATAGGCCAGACAGTCGTGTGCCACGGACCCCCAAACCCAAACCCCTGCCCACACATCACAGTGCACACAAGCACACAGGGAAACCCAGCAGGAGGAAGGAGAAAGTGGACCCCAACCAGGGGAGGGGGGCTGGGACCGAGCACAGTTACCGGGAAGAACAGGCGAGCCCCAAATAGGGTGGGGACCACAGAAACACACACACCAGGCATGGAACACCGCTGACAGAACCCCCCAAACCCCAGAACAACAGGACAGGAACAGGACAGCAGGGTTGAGGGTGGCAGGCGCCAAAGCGCAAGCCAGAGCCAGGATCGGAGGGCACAGAACGGACAGCCGCTTCCCAAAAAACACAAGCCGACTGCAATGCTGCAGCAGCCCAAGAAGGACGGGATTGGGATACACAGGGCTCAGGAAGAGCCCCATACCATGGCAGGGAAGGGGGGGCATGGGAACCCATGCAAACAGAAGAGGGGGTACAACCCAGATGACAGAGTACCAAGGGGCCAAGCCAAAGAGGACCCACAGATACAAAGCACAACCATGGAGAGGGGGGAACACAGAGCACAGGACCCATGCCCTGCCAGACAACCACACCAATCAGACATAGCCCACACAGAGGGGTACAACCGAGGGAAGTTGAACACAGACACCAGGGGGAAACAAGCAAACCAATAGGCTCATGGCAGACAACAAAAAACAAAACCGAGTGGCTGCAAGGTGGGGCAGTGGGGCAGATCCAAGCCCCCAGTAGGACCAGAGACCCCGGACCCAGTTCCAGTGATCTGCATGGGCACAGTCCAAGAGGTGTACCCGCTGCAGCACATGCAGGACAAGCTGCACCTCCTCCACCTGCTCCCTGGTCTTCCCATTAAGCATCCCCTGCACGAAAGGAGAGAAGGAGTGGGCACGCACTCGTAGGGCAGCCCACAGGCCGCAACATCCAGGGAGCCCACATATACATGGGGGGGACAGACACACACAGGGGAGGCCATAACAGCAGCACGCCCAGCATGCTGATAGCAAGGTGCCCTTGTTGGAGCAACCATCCTGCCCTAGCAATGATCTGATCCCCCCAAGGCCCGACCCCCCCCTCAAACCACACTGATGACACCAGCCCCAGCCCCTACAGTAGCCGAGGGAATGGACCCACAGACACATCCGGAGAACAGAGGCAGCTAAACAGTGACAAGGTTTATTGGCACAGGGACCGGTATGATGCAACACTGGCCAGAGAGAGCTGATGCCGGGGGGGGGGAGGGAGGGAGACACCCCACAGTGCACAAAAGGAGCAGTACAACCGATTCACTGCTGAATCAAGGGGTTGGCAGGCCGACCTGACAGGAAAGCATCAGTAGGTAGACTCACAGACCGCACCACAGAACACAGATCAGGGGGTGGATGATTCATGCAGGTGAATTAAAGCCAGCAGCACGGCCAAGGGGGAGCAACAGCTCAGATTCTTCACAGGGAGGGGGGATCCACGATGAAGGTTGCAGCAAAAGTGGGATCATGGTGCAGGCACTGGGCGCTAGGGGTACAAGGGCCCCTGGACAAGACCATCCCAGGCGAAGAGGCCCTGGTGGTATCCACGGGCACGCATATGGACATCCACCATGAAGCGGGACAGTAGGGAGTGTCCCATGGCAACAGCTGCTCTGACATCAGAATGGCTCAGCATAGCTCTCAAGGCAGCCGTCTCCAGCACTGTGGGAGGGCTGCCCATTGACATCAGGTGACAGCAAGCCAAGATCACAAAGGCGGGCCTGGCGAGCAGATTGAGGGCAAGTGATTCCATGGGCATGCAGGAGGACACAGGTGTAGCAGCTCGCTACATATGGCCCACCAGCCTGGAGGGCCAGACCAAACTCCTGATGACCGGCCACCTGGAGAACAGCAGCAAGCTCCCAGGGTTCCCATGGAAACACAACGGTGGGTAGAACCCATGGTCAGGTCAGCATAGGGGCACGAAACCAAGCTCATTGGCATGCCTCTGGCACTCCAGACCCCCAAAGGGGTGTCCCAACAGCCACATGTAATGGGACAGGAGATTGAAGCCATCACCCACAGAATGGGGGTCACTCATCAACAATTGGACATCACTGCTCTACCACAGGGTTCCCAGCAGCATGGTGGCACACACCAGTCACTCCTCCCCTACCAAGTGATTGCTACCATGGGCCATTCCATGGCTAGACATGGCCTGCACAAGGGCTGCAAGCTGGAGCGCAACCTAAATGGATGATGAGCTGCTGTGTCTGAGCTTGGATGGGTTTGAGGGATAGGGAGGAGTGCGAAGGGGGGAATGGAAAAGGTCCACTCGCTTGCCATGCACTCCCTGAGCCCAGCACCCAATGAGGGGTATAGTAGTCCCTCAGGATCTTGGGTGGCCCTAATACTCCCATACGGAAGAAGGCCAAATCATCATAGGGAGCAGGAATCAGGAGCACCACACCCAGGGCTCTCATACCCCATGTGCCCCACAACCCACCACATAAGCACAACACCCACACCCAACCACTCAGGAATGTAGGGTGCTCCAAACAGTGAGGGTAAGGGCGGGGAGGAGGTGTTCAGGTACACATAAGGGAAGGAAGGAGATCACAGCCACGCCGGGTCCGGGGGATTAGGGAAGCCCTGGGTCTTGGGAAAGGTAGAAGTAAAGGTCTCTCAAGACTACGCATGATCACCCGCACACTCTGTCTCACACACACAATCACCCATCCACACTCACCAGTCATGCTCTCTCTGCTCTCTCACTATGCCAAGGTCTCCACGCAATACTCCAACACACAAGGACCAGTCTGTCACAGCACGCTGATCACTGACAAGGCTACTGAGCCCTAGTTGTTCCTTTATACTCTGAGACCCCTTCCTGTTGCACGTGCAGCTGCACTTAGCATCGCAATGTTGTTGGTGGCCCCGCCCCGGCGGCCCCCACTGCCTGGGGGCCTGGCTGCATGGCTGCGTCAGCGTGCAGGGCGGGGTTAGGCTGCGCTGCCCCACCTGCGCCACTTGAGTCTCTTGCGTTTTCACCACAGCTATGCCGGGGGCACCGGCATGAGTCCTGTCCCCCAAGGAATCTGCGGCGCTACCTGACAATGGGGCCACAGGTGGCAACTATCTGGAGGGTGACCTTGGTCAGCTGATCGTGCCTGGGCTCGGTGGGTCCAAGAACCACAATTCCACACACTGGGCGGACACATCCCCACTCAATAGGCGCAGGGAGGTAGCACAGGACCTGGGGGAGGAAAGGAAAGGAAACCATCAAGGGGCCACCGTAGCTGTTCACAGCACAGTGGGATGGCTGTATATCAGACAACAACTGTCCTGGATAATGGGGGACCCATGATGCATACCACATGCCCATCATATGGTGCAGGGGCTCAGACAGCATGGGGGGGATCCGGTAGCGATGCACCGGTGCCCGCTGATGGCAGATGCATCAGCCTAGCGTACCGCTGGTGCCCAGTGCACAGGGGTAGCATCTCGGAGACCCTGGACAGGTGTGCATATCGCACCCAAACTGTTACACCAAATGCTGAGTCCCAGCGACCCAGCATCCGTTTACATAAGGAACACATACCAACTGCCAGGGTGTGGCGTGTTGGTTGCGGTGGTTGCAAAGAGGAGAGAGTGCAGTGAGAGCGACAGAGGGAGCGGAGGAAGCAAAGTGGGAACATGTGGAGAGTGAGAGATGTGCATACAGGTGTGTGACTGTGNGACTGTGGGACATGTGGGAGAGCAGTGTTGAGTGCGTGGAGTGGTGTCTGTGGGTGAGAGGGTGAGTGCGAGGGGTGTCAGCACAGGGCGGCTAGCTGGTTCAGGGTATCTGAGCAGAGGGTGGGGTTCGCATTGGGGGCTGGTGGGCAGTCACTGGGTGTGTAGCTGGGTTCACAGAGAGAGGTCACAGTGGTGGGAGCACAATGCCCGTTGTGGGCACCCCGCATGTACAGGCTGACCCGATAGCCATCCTGGCCACATGTTTTGGTCTCCTGGCACGGGTGTTAAAGTAAATGGCTGACCTCCTGTGCCCAGCCCCCCGCTGGTATACCCATGACCTACACTGCCAGAGAGCAGTCAACCTGCGCCGCGTGGCAACAGTTTGATGGGCGCAGAGGATCAAGGCAAGGTGTCAAACAAATGTGGGGACACGGCAGCATTGCAACACATCCGCCTTGTCCTCTCCAGGTTGCCCCTCAACATGTATGGTTGTCGGGTGACCCTACCCACACGACGGATGGCTTGGGCTATCCATCATGGAGCAATGACTGATGGGAGAACATGCTTGTGACCTGGACTGAAGAGGAGTGGATCAATCACTTCCGGATGACCCGCTCCCTGCTGACCTGGATCACCAACATTCTCGGCCCCCACCTCCGCAGGAATGAAACCAACATGTGCTACCTCCTACCCCCAGGTATGCAGGTTGTGATGACAGTGTGGCACCTAGCAACCCCCGATTCCTGCCGGAGTGTGGGTGAGCATTTCAGAGGGGCGGGGAGCAACTGTAAACAGGGCACTCCACAATGTCAGTGACCTCATTGTCAACTTGCTCCTGAAGCAGGCCATCCAGCTCCAGGACCCAGAGGTGGTGATCCAGGGCTTTGAGATGATGGGCTTCCCACATTGCATCGATGCTATTGATAGCACCCACCCACATCCCGATCTTTTGCCCCCCAGTGCCAAGACCAAGGCCACTGCCCTGCTTCCCTGGCAGTGGCCACCACTGTGGTTTGCTGCTGGTTCCCCGACGTCACATGCATCCCCCTGTACAGACTCCAGGACTGACAGATATTTTCAGTTAATGCTGCTTATTTGGGGAATATTTACAGGGGTTGGGGGTCATGTCTTCTGGGGGGTTTCCCATCCCCTCCTTACAGCACCACCGAGGGATGGCTCTCTGCAGGCCTTGGTAGCCACTGCCCTCTGAGACCATCGGCTGCCCAGCCCGGGCTCTCCTTCCTCCACCAGCCGCTCCACTGCAGGGTCTGATGTTTACTCCTGTGGATTGGAAACTCAGCATTACAAGTAACAGTTTGCCATTTACTGTGCCCCCATTCTAGTGCTCCCGTCCTGGCCTCCCTGTGCCCATCACCACCTCCCATGCTACCTTACAGCCCTTCCTCGTTGCCGGGTGGGTGCCATGTCCCATGTTTCCCCCTCCCGCCATGTCAGTTGGCAACCACTTGTTCCTGTTGCTTACCTGGGCATGTGGGGTAGCCTGCCTTGGCAGTTGGGTCGCTGGGGGTGCAGTGATGATCTGGGGCGAATGGGTGGCTGGCCTGGGGGGGGCCTTGGTGTTGTTGGGGGGGCATGGGTGAGGGGGCCTAGGGGGCTTAGGCCCGGGGTAGGGATGCTTCTGGGGAAACCAGGACTGGCAGATGAGCCAGGGAGGGCACTGTGGTGTTCCAGTGCTGCCCACCCTCCTACTGCTGCTGCTGGGCCCATGTCATGCTGGGGGACATGCCGCAAAGTCTCCATGGCATCCTCTATCAGTCTGAAGGCCTTTGCGGTGGTTCCCTCTAGCGTGACATGGGCTCTCTCCCTCTCCTGCCTGTCTAGGCACTGCTCACAGAGGAGGGCGGGAACTTGGTGCCTGTCCCACAGGTGCTCCATGTGGGACCAGGTGAGCATCGCTGCCATTTGTTCCCTATCCCCTTCCTCCTCCCCTAGCTGTACCTCCCTGTTTAGGACCTGCTCCCAGTTCTGAGTGTCTGTCTGCCAGATGCCTGATCTCCACCAGCAGTTCCCTCCCTAGGTCCCTCCTCCTCTGCCAGTTGCAGGTCCGTATCTCCTGGTTCCTCTCTGCACTCCTGGTGGCGGCACCCCTGGCTGCTCATCTGTGAACAGTAAGGGTACCTGCGTTTAGCATGGGGTTGGGGACCTACCCCCGTTCCTCTATTCTGGATCCCTGGCCTGAGCTGGCATATCTCCCTCCCTCCCCCGGTTTCTCCCTCTCTGTCCTTGGCTCTGTTGTCATTCTCCCCCTTTGCTCCCACGTCTTCTTAGGCATGTAGCAATGGCCCCATCCATGTTGCCCTGTTCCCTGCGTGTGTTTGTCTCCCGGCCCCATCACAGCCCGTCCTTCCTCCATGGCCGTGTCCCCACCCCCCACCCCCGGTGCTGTCTCCACCCATTGTCTTGTGGTGTTCCCAGCCCCCCTTCTCACTGTCCCCTAGCCCGACCCTTGCTAGGCCTTGGATGGGAATGGGGCTGGTATCACTGCTATGCCCCTGTCCATTTTGCGTAACCACACCACCTCACACCACTGTACCCACGTCTCTGTGTGCCTACTATCAGTCTCCTGATTGCCGGGCCCCAGGTGTCAGGGCCCCTGGTCAGCGATACACACTTTGGATTGCTAGGCAACCTGGAGTGTAGTGCCGCTGCCGGGTGGACCCCAAAAGGCAGAGCTTAGCGGCACAGGAGGATGCACACATCGCATACGCCGCAGGTTGCTAGGCAAACAGAGGCCTGGCTGCAATGCAATGCGCGACTGCAACAGGGCAGCACTGCAGGGCTGGAGAACTACCTCGCTGTAATAGTGGCGGGGGCGACTCCAGGGCAATTGGAACTGGCAGCAGCTGGGAGGGATTTGAGAAGGGGACAAAGCAGCCGGCCGGGCTTCCATTCCCTGCCAGTAATATAGTGAGAGGCTGGCCCTTGAAAACCGTGTATCTAGAGATTGTGCTTAGGAGATGTGAGCGTGTGATTAGAGAGTGTGTGTGGGTGTGGATGCTTGGGTGCTTGACGAGGCTAAAAGGAGGTGAAAGGAACGAGAGTGAGGATTGAGACCCAGCGGTTGTGTGCATACCTTCCCTTCCCCCACAGGTCAGTGCACATCGGAGTGAGTGAGACCCGGTGTGGGTGTTTTATCCTTCCCTTCCCCTTTTCCCCTCCTCAGCCACCTTTGTCACCCCCGGTCCAGATTGGTTGTCTCAACACATGCCCTGAGAAATCCTTGGTGAAAAGAGAGAGTGTACGTGAGTACAGCGTGATTCGGGGTGTTCCTCCTTTTCCCCCTCCCCTTCCAAAGGGATATCTTCTTTCTAACCTATGATGATCTGAGTTGCTCTTCATTCAGGAGAGATTGCCTGAACACGATCCTGAGGGTCCTTAAGTTCCAGGGAGACCCGTTCGGTTGTGAAGGGAGGAGGTGTTGGGATGTCGGGGCTGGAGAGCCGTGTTCCCCCTATATACCTCCCCCCCCCATCCTAAAGCCAGGATGGCCTCTGGTTCTTCCACGTCCTCCTCCAAGACCACCACCAGGTCCCCTTGAGCTGTGTGAGCAGATGCGATCTGTCAGTTTGGCTGTGCTTCCCAGCTGGGGCCCTGGCTATTGTTGGCTGCCCCCTCCCTTTCACTGTTCCTCTACCTCCTGGGGGGTGTCCCTGGTACCCGTTCACTTCCCCTGCACCCTATGTCCCTGTGGGTTCTGATCCCATGGGTTTTGGGGGTGCATGCGGAGGGTGATGTGTCCGATTTCTGTTTCCAGGGACACCTCCTTCACCAGTAGGAGGGGGCTGTCCCCTCCCGCATCCTGGCTGGCCTCGCCAGGGGCTGAGGGCTCCCCCTGCTCTGGTGCTTGGGGCAGGGGGAGTGTTGTAAGTGCCCTCTTTCTGCTCCTGGCAAAGGCGGTGCCATGGATGCAGGAGGCCACAATGTTCCCATCCATGCAAAGGAACCAATCCAGAAGATCGTGGAACTCCATTGTGTGCATGGCATGGCTGGACTTGAGATTATTGTCCTTGATATGTTTATATCCGAACCTCAAGTCTTTTGCCTGCTGCATGCATTGGATGACATCCCTATTGTACCCCAAAAGCTGCAACTCCTGGGCGATGGCTTCATAGGCCTGTTTGGTCTTGTAGTTGCGAACCAGATTGTACTGGATCTTCCCCCCATCCCTCATGCATATGAAGTCCAGGATTTCCTGTCTGGACCAGGGTTCCCCCTGTTGGGTTCTGCGTGGGGGGGATCATCCAGCTTGGCAGCTTGGGGCCTGTCCAGTGGCTGTTGTGGCAGAGGAGCAGGTGGTCTCCTGTTGGGGGAATGCATGGGGGTGAGCTGTTGTCCTGCTGCACCCCTGCAGCTTCTGTGGGGTGTTCCTTAGCCCCCTCCCCCTGGGTGTTCCCGCTATTTTACCTGGCTGCCACGGAGGCCCTTGGTGGCTGTCTCCCTGGTGGTGCTGTGTGCCAGGGTCTGGGTGCTCTCCTATGGTGGGGGAATGGTGTGGCTGTCAGCTGCCCGCCTGGGGTTTCCCAGACGTGTGCTCGGGGTTTGTCAGCTCCCTCCCTCCCCTCTCCCCTGAAAACAAATTGCAAATGTGTATTTGGTTTCCTTTTGTTTTGTCTGACTAGCAGGAGTAAATCTTGCCACAAAAACAGGTACTTCAGTCTGGGAAGAAAGCCCATCCAAGTCGACTGGATGGGCTGGATGGAGGAGTTGAGGGGTGTTAACCAACGTGATGGCAGCCCACTTAGAACCAGTGTGTCCCACTTTGACCCGGAGGCCATCGTCACACTTGTTGGCTGGCCACCAGTTGTTCATCCTGGATTTCTCCTGGGCATGGTAACAGCTAGCCCAGACTATGATCCTGGAGACCTCTGGAATGACAGCCCGGGCTACAGTCTGCCTGATTGGGCCAGAGTAGGGTACACTACAGCAGGCTATAACTTATGTTATAACCCACCGTGGCCCGATCCAGACTGGGGCTGTCATAGCTGCAATGGCTGCCCATCATGGCAGGGTGCTGGGTATGGTGCAGGGGCGGGGTCAGCTGGTCACTCGTTCATGCAACTGCCTGCCCCCACCCCCCAAGCCCAGCCACATGAATATTTGTTCCATGACCGCACCTGATCCTTACTGGATTGAGTTGTGATGTGGTAGTCCACACTGTCACTTGTGGTAACACCCTCTGTCACAGCTGCAACTTAAGCTGCACTTAACTGAATTCAGGTCAGACTTATCTGCTACCCATTCATTTCAGCTATTGTGCATAACTATCTTACATTTATTTAAACGGACTTGATGGTGTCACTAAGCGAGTAGTAATAATCAAGGTTAACTGACATTTTAGAAGGATGTTTTCTGCCTGGAATAAAAGAAAATTGTATTTTAGTATGGATTAATTAGTTTAGATAGTGATAAATAAACTTCAGTCAATGTGTTTAATTGTCTGTAGGCTGAGAATCAATTTTTCTGACAAAGAGCTGTTAGAAACAAAGTCAGTCTGGAAAGACTTTTCCTTTAAACCACAGCAGCTCTTAGTCTTTCTCAGATATTGTAGCTCAAGTGAATTACTGAAAACAATGGATGCCAAGAACAAAAGAAAAATGATTGGTGAGAATAGAGACTGATAGGCTTGAAATAAAAAGCTTCCAGTGGGGCAGGCCTGAGTGTAAGTGCATGTCTTTGCATATTTCCCCAAGGAAGAAGGTAACAAATGGGTTTGGCAGGAGGGAGACATTTTACGGCAGCAAAATAAAAGGGTCATGTATCAAACCAAATTGTGTTGGCTTTGAGATGTATTAAATCTTTACATGATCTTGTTTTTTCCTTGCAAAGCTTTTTATTTTTTTAAAGAAGCTCCGAGGTTCTACACTTTTTGTTTTGTTGGGAACAATTGTTCTGTGTGCATTTTTCCACTATATTTTTATATTTTGATGTGTGTGCTATATATCTATATAGATGTTGGTATATTTCCCCATATTTTATATATATGTATAAGCTGAGGTATATATATATGTATCAGCTGAAGGGAGCACATCTCCAAGGAAGCAAGACTGCCAGGACTAGGAAGCCCAAACAACGCCCAGCAAGGGGCCCTCCAGGAACTACTAGACTCTGAGGCCTTCTGAAGAAAGACAGGCCTCATCATTGGGAATCCAACACCCAGGTGGTATTAACCCATATACACTTTATGGACTGTGTTTATGTTGTTGTTGTAAGGGACCCACCTTTGTTTGGGAGATGCTCTTAAAGGTAGGTACAGGCTGGTTGTAGGGAAGAGAGTGGAGGCCAGTTATTAAATTTAGGAAACCCTAGTTGGGGAAAATAATGGAGTACTGCAGGATACCCTGTCATTTTTGCAGGGGCTTACAGCTACATTCCCCAGGCCCCTCTGAAGAAGGGAGCCCCTGTGACACCCACCCTGTACTAAGTTGTACATTTAAATATGCAAGAGTCTATAAATGGTAGGTAAGATATAGACCAGATAATATGTAACCTCTAGCTTAAATCAGATTCCACTCTCTGCTTCCATGGGACCTGCTGCTCTGAAAAAGAATTTCAGAGAAGGACCACATTATAATCAACTTGAGGCTTCATGATGGGGTTTTTCAAGTTACTTCAATTTATTTTTTGTCTCCTTCCTGCAGACAACCAAACTATCATCTTGTCAAACCACATAGGCAAAATATAGAACCCCCATCCATTAGATGTCACAGAGTGTTGACCTTCTTTATGGAAAAAGGGTACGCTGTGGCTAGATGATTAACAAAATTGGCATGAACAACAAGGATGGGGAGAAGACAAGTCAGGATAATTTTTAAAATGTGTCAAAGCATACCTGGCTAGCTTAAATTAATTTGACAGGGCCTGATGAACTGTATCCTGGGATGCTGAAGGAATTATCTGAAGAAACCTCAGAGTCACTAGCCATTAACTTTGCAAACTCTTGAAGAGTGATCAACTCTTGGAAACTGATCATTTTATAATTTATTCCAGCATCATCCCAGGTATTGAAGTCAGGGTGACTGGCTTATAATTACTTAGTCTTCCTTTTTCACTTTTCAAACGTCTTTTTTTTTTTTAAAAAAAAAAGTGAAAAAGGAAGACTAAGGGATTATTAGTCAGTCACCCTGATTTCAATACCTGGGATGATGCTGGAATAAATTATAAAATGATAAATTTAGGAGAAAATTTGATTATTAAATAGCATGGATACGTTAAGAATAAATCATGCCAGACTAACCCCCTTCTTTGACAGGGTACCTAATTTAATTGAGAAAGACAATGCGGTAGATATAACAGAGCTTGACTTTACTAAGGCTTTTGACGTGGCCTGATAAGACATTGTCTTATGGAAGCTGGAGAAACATGGAGGAACTACCATTAGGTCAGCACACTATTGAAATAGGATTTACACAAATGGAGTGAAGTCTCTGTCTCTCATACTGAACAGGTAAAACCTGCAGTCACATTCCTTGTTCATCCACAAAATGTCTATGTCATGTCTAGTCCCAACTTCCTCCTGCTCTTGTATCCATCTGCCTAAAGTATTAATGTCTTCATAATTCACTGTACCATCCACACATTGGAGCTTCTGTGCAGCATCTGTTGTATTTGGGGAAATACTTCCTTGATGTTTATGAAATCTGACTTTTTCAGACAGTTTTCATAAGCAAAATACTCTGGGCTCTTTGGTCAGAAGACAGCCTGCATGAAGAGCCATTTGGAAGTAGAAAAACAAGGTGAATGAAGGACAATCATCTATCATCAAAATCAACTGGAGTTTTTCCATTTAATTCAATGGGTGGATGATTGTGCCCTGAGTTCTGGTGATGTTTGATCAGAATGTTCACTGCAAAGGAAGAGGGAACAGTGTTGGCAATGGACAAATTAATGAAGACATGAGTGATGAAAAGAGAATACGGCATTGAGAGGTAGGGATGTGCGAACGAGGTTCGAATGTTCGGAGTTCGGACCGAACTCAGTCTGTTCGGACAACTGAACCGAACTTCTGAACCGAACTGACCAAACAGAACTCGATCTGAACTCGAAAATGACTGAACAGTTCGGTATTGTTCAAGTGAGTTCAGATGAGTTCGGGTGGGAAAAACGTGACTGGAAGGCCCAGGGAGGGGGAGGCATCTGAGGAGCAGACTTGCACCAGGGGTAGAGAGACTTGGAGTAGAAGCCAACCTGCCCAATCCCATTCCTTTTCTTCTCAGACCACTGGCTTCGCAGTCTGAAATTGGCCATGGGCTAGGC
>QEPC01007042.1:157938-169747 GCA_003113815.1 Sphenodon punctatus
CTTCCGGGGAACTTCTGGGTTTCCCCGGAAGGCCTAGAGCGTCCTGACGCCGGCAGCCACAGCAGTTCAGACATCATAACAACCATGTTGTAGCCCCCATTGGATTACTACCAGCTGTTCTCTATGGGGTTTTTTTGAACATCTGAAATCACCAAGTGTAACTCAACTAGCACCAACAATAACAGGATTACCAGTGACTGCTTTCCATGAAGACGTTCAGACATCTCAGAACACACTAAGAGCATGCAAATGCTGTCTGTCTTCCAGAATGGGAATATTAAATTGACATACAATCATTGTTCACTAATCCACTAATAATATGAGCACACTCATTATAATAATGAACACACTCATTATAATAATGAACACATTCACACGGCTTCTTCCCTCTAAATCCCTCCTCAAGACCCACCTCTTTCATCAAGCTTTCCCTGGCTCCTCATTCCCCTTGCTGACTTATCCTGAATCACCATATCTTGTGTAACATAAAATGAGTAAGTACACCTTTGTAACTAAGCTGAGCACATGCACCTGAGACCTCATGAGTCCGTGTATGTATCCTTGGTCTCTTCCTCAGTTTCCATCCCCATCTCCCTCCACCCCTTGTCTCTCTTAGATTGTAAGCCCACTGGGGCAGGGACCGTGTCTCTTTCTTACAATTGTAAAGTGCCAGGTACATTGCTGGTGCTATATAATTGCTTAATAAATAATAATAAAGAATAAAAATTAATAATAATAATAATAAATAATTCATTCCTAATTTTGCCTTCTCAGCAGTGGTGTAATTGCCATGGAGTAAGGTGCTCCGTTGAGGGGGCCCTTTGCGAGCAGCCTGACCACTGTTAGGAAGTTTCCAGAGTGGGCAGACAAGGGAGTGGTGCTAGTAATCCACTCCTGCCCCATGCCCCATCTTCACTAACCCTGGAAATTTCCTAGTGGCATTCAGACCTACTGCAAAAGACCCTGCTAGAAAGGAACTTTCTAGAGTGGGCAGGGGCAGAGTGTTGGCCCTGCCCTCGCCAACTCTTAAAATTTCCTTCCTTTAGAGTTGCTATCACTCCGGGGACCATCTGGGAGCCAGGGAGATGGTGAAGCTAGCTAGAAGCCCCCCTTTCGAAGGCCACTGCTGCCACTACTTAGATGTCATAGGGGCCACCCAGGAGCCCAGTTGCAGGCCACCTGCTCCTGAGGCTCATGGCAGCAGCCTGCAGATAACTTCTTACACACACATTGCAGCCTGCAGCCACTTCCAGAAGGCCCCTTGGAATGGAAGAATGCCCCCCTTGCTCTAGGGGCCCATCATTGAGGCATGAGTCCAGGCTTGCCACCGCCTTGCTACATCCCTGCTTCTCCGTCCTTAAAAATGTTCTTTGCTTTGTTTTGCTGGCTCATTCATTTGCATTTCTTTGTTGGTCCATGTCATGCAAAGGACAGTATTTGTTCCAATATTTGTAGCACTGAGTTAATCTAAAAAAGATAAGAGAAGTAAAAAAAAATATGTATACAGTTTCAATGTGGATCTCATTTTAACATGAAGGTTTTCTTTAGGGCTGAGGGGAAAAAAGCCCAGCTAAATTGTTGCTCGCAAGAACTATCACCATATCAGGAAACACGATCGATTTCCTGACCATTCCCCAATACCAATACAATTTCTTGATTCTCAAAATACTGTGAGATACTGCCCCGATTTACCAACTTCCTACATATAATTTACCATTACCATGTACTATTCATTACTGCTTACCGCATTGCTAAGGGGGTACCATTTTACTTCTGTGTTTCTGTTATTTACTGAATTTTTGAGCCAATCACAGTGTGAAAAAGCAGATCCATTCCTTAACCGCCTCCCTTCATCTCCCCCCCAGACAGTATAAAAAGAGTGCCTCCATTTTTTTTCTTTGTTGGTAAAGGAACAAGACTTTATGAGTGGAAGGAGGGTGCTGCAGCATGATGCAACTGTTTCCAGGGAGAAAGGGGGGCAGGGAGATTGGATTTAGAGATATAGGACTTTAGGTATAGGATTTATATTATAGGCATAGGACATGGATATAGGAGATTTATCTTAAAGGTATATGACATAGGTGTAGTGGATAAGATGCTGGACTTGGACCTGGGAAGCCAAGGTTAAAATCCTGTCCTAGCCATGAACCCACTGTGTGACCTTGGGCAACTCGCAACCTCTCAGCCTAGAGAGACAGTGTGGTATAGTGGATGCATACACTTAGTAGTGCCATATAAATGATAAGTAGTGGTAGAATATAGACATATGATTTTCAGTTTTTTCAATGGAAGGAGAGGGACACAGAAGTAGTGGCTCCGAGTTGGTACAGGAGGTGGCGAGACAACCAAGGGCACAGAGGGCAGCCAAGGGCATTCCCACAAATATATTACTTCAGTGATCAAGAGTACAGAGGAAGAAGAGGACATCAGCTGTGTGGAAGTACAGTATTCCCAGCTTGCCTACATGCCCCCTGACTATGCACACTGCAATATTTGTGACTCGAGGGTCTTGTGAGAGTCCAGGAGCAGTACCACTGGGCTGGCCACCTCACCTGGGTACATGAAATAAGGGTGCGCAGGAAGTGTGCTGACTGACAACATGTTGTTCCCTTCCCCACCATCACCACCACAGCCGGGGGAGAAGGGGTAGGGAATGGCAGAGTACTCAAGGGGGACAGAATCCAGTCGCCTTCTCTTTGCCATCTCATTCTCCCGCTCTTCCTCCCCAGCCTGGTGATGTGGCAGAGGAGGATGAGCCTGGTGGCCTTTTTTCCAGGGTACAGATTCAGCCAGTGTAGCATTGCAAGGCCAAGGGATTCCTAAGTCCACTTCAGGCAGCAGTGGAGGGCCATCTGCAAGTGGTACCACCAGGCCTGGGTGTATGTCCAGTGTCTGAGGCAGCAGAGG
The DNA here is from genome assembly GCA_003113815.1 of Sphenodon punctatus. Classification (NCBI taxonomy): domain Eukaryota; kingdom Metazoa; phylum Chordata; class Lepidosauria; order Sphenodontia; family Sphenodontidae; genus Sphenodon; species Sphenodon punctatus. The sequence continues at coordinate 160,846 of QEPC01007042.1, forward strand.
GAGACAATAACACCTATCGCCACTCCCTAATGCAGTGTCAGTAAATGTTGAGCAGGGCATTGGACACAGCTAGGGAGCATGAGATGGCTGTGCCTGACCGCCCTCCTCCCATGCCATGCCCCCAGCAATTATCTCCCTTGCCTCCTGAGGCTCCCCAAAGGAGGGTGACTATGGCTGTGTTCTCACCTGCGGCGGTGGTGGTAGCAGCAGGAGGAGCGAGGGAAGATGTGACAGCGCGGAGGAGCTTGCCGACAGGAAAAGAGCCGGTGTGAACGGGGATCTGCAGCAGCTTCACTCGCGCATGTCAGGGCAGGATTTTGCGCCCTGACATGCGTGAGAGAAGCCGCAGCAGATCCCCGTTCACACCAACTCTTTTTCTGTTGGCTGGCTCCTCCGTGCTGCTGAGTCTTCCCTCGCCCCTCCAGCTGCTGCCACCACCGCCACAAGTGAGAACACAGTCTGAGAAGTCATTGTCATCATGCGCGCTTCCTTTTTCATGTGTTGAATTTGTTGTTTCCATTTTATAGGGTAGGGCTTAAGATAAGTTAACTTAAGCATTGACAAACATAGGAACAGAGGGTATAGGACACACCTGCATGACAAACTACACAAAAGTTTGTCTTTTTATGTACAGTTAAATAAATCCCCCCAGTTTTCCCCTTCTCAACGTTTTTCTTCCCCTTCCTTTCCCCCCTTATTTTTCCTCTCCTAGACTGCAACCTTGCCATAGTGGGGGAGCTTCAGGCCTTCCATTATATATAGGAAGTAGGCAAGGCCAGACCAATGACAGCTTATCTACAGAAGTTCACTCACGGCTACACAAAACCATCCCCAAAAGGTGCACTGCGGTGTACACACATTGCTTATGCATGTAGCATTCACAACTAGAAACAGATAATAGTGAATGGTGTGATGTACGTCTTGAGTCAAGCTGACACATTCAATAACCAATTATAAGGATTATTTTGCAAATCAACTCTTTCATTGCACATATTCGCATACCATACAAAGTTGGAAAAATAAGATTTTTTTTTAAACTAAGGAAATAATTCCAGTTTGTATTTGTTAATCATAGATGTGCTGCACGGCCTTCATCTGTATCAGCAGCCTCTGCAGCAGGAGGTAGGTAGAATTCCACCATGTCTTCGCCTCCTGTAGCAAATGTTGCAGTGGCAAGAAGAGAGCTTCTTGGACATTCCTCAGAACTCATCTGGATGAGGCAGTGTGGTGAAAACGGGTGGAAAGCAATCAGGATCTTGTGAGAAGGTCTTCTACCTGCAAGTCTCCTTGCAAGAACCCCTGCATCATAAGGGTGATGCAGTGTGATATGCAAGCAACTCGAGCAAATTTGCCCTTCTTCAATGCATTAACAGTGTTCCATGCATTGTCTGTAACTATCAAGCCCACTGATATTGCAGAGTGGCTGGAGCCACAAAAACTGAGAGAGAGTCCTGCAGCAATGTTCTTCTCAGCAGTATGACTTCTTCTTTCTTTCTTTTTTTTTTTTTAAAGGGGCCAGTCAAATCATGGCCTGCCTCCACCCGAGCAAGCCCTTATCTTTGTACAGCTCAGCCACTGTGCAGTGACAGACTGTAACAGGGCCAGGTCCTTTTAAGGCAAGTCCCTGCAGGATCTCCACCATGTACCAGTCCACACGGTCCTTTCTTCTACTCCATGCTCTTTATTTGCAATGTCAGCTCCTTCCAACTCACAAATATACAATATTTATGTATTTATTTTCACACTTTTATATCCCACCCTATCCTGCACAAGCAGTTCAGGGTGACTTACAATCATCATAAAAACATAATCATAATAAAATCACAAGTTAAAACACAACCAAGTGGAGTCAAAACAACCCAGCTTCAAGAACACCCCTCCCCACCCCCATTAGGACACCGTCTGAAACCAATTCCATAGAATGGGACCAGATAGGACATACATATCCTCTGGTTCTCCTAAAACAATAAATGCAGCATCAAACTCGTACTGAATACGAGCAATTTTATCCACAAAGTACTCAACAAACATTTCACAGCAGGTGCTGGATGAATCCAGCTCCAGGCGGAGGGAGGTCGGACTGACCAGTCCCCTCACCACCCGGAAAAGCTCCACCAGAGGAGACCTCACAGACGCTATGAGGGCAGCCAAGAACCCTTTTTTGGTTGCCCGCAAAGCCACAGCATAGGCTATCAAACTCGCTCTGTGCTGCAATCTATCGGCTTCAGCCCGAGAATGGTGCCACCGGCGCTCTAACTGACTCCCCTTCTGCTTCAGTAACCACAGGTCCTCTGTAAGTCAAGGGGGCCTACAGTGACAGCGTGAGGGAAACGGACATCTGGGAGCCACCCGGTCGATAGTCTCAGTCAGCAAGATGTTCCAAAATGCAATGAGGTCATCAAGTGGGTGGGCGTCAAGATCAAGGGGTAGCTCCCCCAGGGCATTCCGGAACCTCTTAGGTTCCATAGGTCTCTAGGGGCACACCAACCAAACTGGTTCCACACTTCTCTGGGGACAGACATGTGCCAGGAGGACGTAATGATCCATCCATGACAAGGGCACAGCTGACACCTCCCCCACCAATGGATCTCCCGCCTCTTCTATAAACCCCCATTCCCTGGCCTACTCCCTGCCAGCCAGGTACTTTCTTATCTCAGCTGAGACCCTCCCAGCTTGGCCCCTCTTGCTAGAACCCATCTTCCTTCCTGGGGTTGCATCCCTGCAGCAACTTACCACAGCCCCACAGGCCTGGTTCTGCAAGGACTTACGTGACTGCCAGACATATAGTCCCATGTCATGCTGCACTGGTCCCCTTGTTTATGGTAAGGTAGACAGTATCTCCTTCACATTGCTGCCAAACTGCCTTTACAGACTTCACTGCAATGTCATATAGTTCTGGAACTGCTTTTGTAGAAAAATATATCCTGCTTGGCACTTTCCAGCAGAGGAAAAAACACTGAAGTGAAGTGTTTGAAGTTGGTTGTCTCTACAAAGGAGAATGGCAGCATACTGTCTGTTATCCACCTTACAGTTTCTGATACCAGTTGGCAGGTCATGGGATGAAAGGCAGAGTACTTCTGTTATTTGGTGACCAGGAGATGTAGGGAGTAGCCCCCCCTCCAGAAGCCTCTCAGACGTGTGACAGCAGCTGGTGGCAACTTCGACGTGCAGCCTGGAATGAAGTCGCTGAAAGAGCAGCTTTTTCATTATTATTATTGTAATTTTAGTTTTTTACCTGGTTTAGGGACTGAACCCCAGTCCATTAGATTAAGGGGAACAGTGGGGTGGCTGGGGGATGGCCTTTGGGATTGGGACCTCAACCCCCGTGGGGGAGAGGGGGAGTTGGGTTAGGGAGGGGGGAGGTTCTGAGGTGGGGCACCCTGGTGAGGGGGGGGCAAACCTTGGAGGGGACCACTTGGTGGCAGCAGGTGGTGGGGATTGGGGGGCAGTTTTTTGGGGGGTGGGGAGAGGGGTTCCCCTGGGGCCTGGGCCAGCGGTTGGTGTTGGGCTAGAGTGGAGAGGTGGTGGTGAAGTAGCCATGGGAATCATTCTGGGGAAGGGGAGGTATGGTCGTGGGGGACCATACCTCCCTCCCCCTCAGATGGGAGGATGGATAAAGGTCTGAGGTCCCTCTGTTCGGAGCTGCTGCTGTTGAACGCGAGGTCTGTGGCTAATAAAGCACCAGTGATCTGGGACTTAATCCTGGATTGGGCCGCAGACCTTGCGTGCTTCCCGGAGACCTAGCTGGACAGGGAGGTGGGCCTGCTTTTGGCGGACCTCGTTCCGGCAGGGTACTCCATGCAGCACCAGCCTCGATTTGAGAGTCGGGGTGGGGGGTGTAGCTATGGTTTTTAAGGAGTCCTGGACTGCTTATCCAGTCCAGTGCAGTTTATTCCAGGAATTGAGACACTCCACGTGGTGTTTGATTTGGCAGAGGACAAAATAGGGGTGTTGCTGGTGTACCAGGCTCCTTCCTGTCCAGTGGCATCCCTCTTCGCTCTAGTGGAACTGGTGTCGGAGGTGGTGTTGCACTCCCCGAGGGCCTTGGTCCTGGGGGATCTCAACATCCACGCCAGTCCCGACTTTTCAGGGCTGGAGCGTGAGTTCATGGCCACCATGGCACCCATGGGCATGTCCCAAATGGTCAACAGCCTGACGCACAAGGGGGCGCATACGACCTGGTGTTCTGCTCTGGCCTTGAGGTGGGTGATCCGGTAGTGGGGGAGGTTAGTTCTATGCCCTTGTCATGGTCGGATCATTACCTCCTGCAGGTCAGACTCCTACTGCAGAAGCCCGCCTTCCTGCCTCTCATGCCAAGGTGCCTGTCTGCCCATCCAGGTTGCCACCAAGCTCTAACCCTGCCCCAGCCCACCTGCCCGCCTCTCATGCAATGCTTTCTGTCTGCCTGCCCAGGTTGCCATCAAGCTTGAAGCCCGCCCCAGCCTGCCTGCCTGCCTCTCATGCCACGCTGCCAGCTGCCCACCCGCCCAGGTTGCAAAGTTTGAACCCTGCCTCAGTATGCCTGCCTTCTTCTCATGCCATGCTGTCTGCCCACCCGCCAAGGTTGCAAAGATTAAACCCTGCCTCAGTCTGCCTGCCTATCATACCATGCTGCCCGCCCGCCCACCCACCCACCCAGGTGGCCTAGATGAAAACCTGCTGCAGTCTGCCTGCCTTCTGTTCATGCCACGCTGCCCGCCTGCCTGCCAGAAAGTTATTATTATCTAGTTATTAGCCCCCAGAAAGGAGTGGGACCTATTATAATGGTCCGCCCCCGGAGGCTGAAGGAACTGCAACAGTTCCAAGATGTGCTAGGGGAGGTGTCCTTGGACCTGATGATCTTGTCCAAGCATGAAATATCTTGCTGGAGGGGGCCATCAACTGGGTGGCTCCGAGGCATCCGCTGCCACCACTTCATCATCGTAGGGCTCCTTGGCTTACTGAGGAGCTTCAGTGTATGAAGTGGGAGGGACGGCGGTTAGAGCGATGCTGGCATCGTTCTTGCACTCAATCCAATCAGCTACAGCATCAGGCCCATTTGTGGTCCTATGCTGTGGCCGTGAGGGTGGCAAAGAAGGAATTCTTTGCCGCCCTCATAACTGCTGCAAAGTTGCGCCCGGCGGAGCTCTTCTGGGTGGTGAGGGGGCTGATCAGTCTGGCCTCCCTCCGCCTGGAGGGGGAGATATCCCAGGCCCATTGTGAAGAGTTTGTCACCTACTTTGCAGAGAAGATCGCTCGGATTCAGTGTGATTTCGGAGCCGGGATTGATGCCGAGGAAGGAGAGCTTGGGGTTATGGATGCCCCGTCTGGTCCATCTTGGTGCCGGGGGCACCTTCTTTGACATCCCCTGCGTTAGTCAGGGGGCCACAATGAAGAGGGCATTTTCGGTGGTCGCACCACGGCTGTGGAACTCCCTCTCAGAGGAAGCTCAACTGGCCCCGAGTCTGCTGGCCTTCCGCCAGGCCTGTAAGACCTGACTGTTCGTCCAGGCCTTCGGGGAAGGGAGTGGGTAGGGGTGGGGGAGAGGGATACTGGGTGGGGGGCTGGGTTGGGTTAGGGAGGGTTTGGATATGGGTTATTTTAATCTGGGGGTTTTAGGTTGTTTTAATTGTATTTTTAGTTATGTGTTTTAAAATTTTGTTAGCTGCCCTGAGATGCTTGTAGCAGGAGGGGGCGGCATATACATTTTATAATAATAATAATAATAAATAATAATAATAATAATAATAATAAATAATAAATAATAAATAAATCTTGCAAAGGGTCTTCCAGCATCATTGATATGCCTGCTACACCCGGCATTTTTGAGAACCAGAGAGGGTGCTGAAGAAGACTCAACCATCTCCAAAGAAGATGTTCTTTGCAGCTGTGCAGCAGGAGGGGATGGGATGATGATACAGCCTGTGACTGGGTAGCAATCTGTGACAGAGTATCAGACCGGGTAGCAGCAGGGCATTGTTGTAGCATAACAATATGGTGTTTTAGACACAAGTGATGGATCAGAGAGGTAGTTCCAACCCTGCTCCCACCATCATGTCTGTGACGTAATTGTGCTTTGCATATATTGCAGATATCAATGCAGTCATCACTCCTTACTCGACAATATACCCAGGAATGACCAACAGTCTCTTTCCCTTGCCTTGCAGATACATCACTGGTGGATGGGGTGGGAGTGGAGCTGGACATGGGAGGCAGAGGTGTCTCTTCACTCTGAGGAGTTGCAGTTGGTGGCCAAAGCACAGAAGCAGATGAGGTAGAAGAGGTGGCATGTCTAGATGTGCTGATTTGCCCCGTGCTCCAAAGAAAACTTTCAGTTCCTATTGGTGTCATTCTTGGTGGAGCTGGGGGAATGAAGGGTACTGTAGTGCTGCTTCCTGCAGGAGGGGGAGCAGCGCTGGAGATTGGGAGGTACTTAAGTTGAATCAGATTCTCCAGCATAAGGGTCAGAGGTGCCAGACCCATATTCTGGTTCCTTATTCAGGAAGCTGCAGCTGTATATCCTCCACATCCTCAGAGTATATGTGGTGCCGCTGTAGAAAGACCCTGCTCAGCCACTGACTCCTCCAGCACCTCCTCTCGCTGTGACCCAACATCTGTATCCTCAGACCAGGAAGAAGTGTTCATAATGAATTCTGCAACCTCATCCTCCCTGATGTTACATCATTGACAGGTCTGAGCAAACACTTTCTTGTTTTGACTCATCTTGATCCTGCATGAGAACTGCAGATTCAAACTGGGGGGGGATTTTAGTGACACACAAAAATGGGCAGTTTTAGTAAAAGAAAACAAGATGTAAAAGACAATATAGATGTGGCACAATGTGCTTTTAGTCCTAGCAGTACAATACATCCTTTGAAAAAAGGAACCCATTCCAAATACCTATGTAGAGCAGGGGTGGGGAACCATTTGGAGCCTGGGGGCTGCATTGGCATTTTGAAAATGCACCATGTCACATAGCCTATCTTCCTCCCCTCTTCCCCTGCCCCCCATCCCAGTTCCTGAAATGGGGGGACAATGCAACTCCTTCCCCTCTGCCCACCCCAGCTCACAGGGGCAATACAGAACATTCCCCAGGGACTGCAGGTCCATCTCCCTCACCTCCCCAGTTCCCAAGATGCATTAGGGGGGGCAGGACATGGAATGTCAAGGTCCTGCACTCAGTTATAAGGATGGAGTAATGAGGACATACTGGAATAAAGATCGGGATGGTAAAGATGAGGATGTGTGAAAGGACAGGGGATGTTAATGGAATGACAAGGAGGAATGATATAAAGAGATGAGGAATGACAAGGGAGGGACTGGGTCATGCACCCCCTCCCCCACCGTTCTATCTGCTCCTGGTTTCCTCTTATTTGTCATTCTCCACACTCCCATGTCATTCCAGTTGCTCCCTGTTACTTCTTTGCTGCAATCCCAACCAGTCCATGTCATTCCAGCACCTCCTCTTGGCTCCTTCCCTATCTTTCTGTTTTGGCCCTTTATATTATACACACACACACCTCTGTCCCTTTTTTGTTATTCCATCCCCTCCCTACTCTCCCTTTCTTTTAGAGATGCCACTTCATTGTATTGCTTTACTGCCCAGTAAGGCTATTTGCATCATTCATAGACCTCCATTATTTATTTCCAGTTTGTATTATTCACATTGCATCTATTGTTTCCAATGGCCATTCCTTATCATTTGTTTTTGTATGTCTCTCCAGTCCACCTAACAATGACCCTCAGGCTGGAAGTTGACTGCAGGTCAATGGTTCCCCATCTCTGATATACAGAAAATTACTAAGCCAGTTATGCGTAGCATGCACCACAGTCATGGTGACCAGGTTCAGTAGCTGAGAGACATAGTACCCAGGGATGTGCGAACATAGTTCAGAAGTTTGGAGTTCGGACCGAACTCGGGCCGTTCGGACGACCGAACCTGAACCCGAACTGACCGAACCCAAACCTGATCCAAACACTGAAATGACCGAACAGTTCGGTCGGTCTGGATCGAGTTCGGATAAGTTCGGGCGGCAAAAACGTGGCTGGAAGACAAAAACATGACAGGGAGGGGGAGTCAGCTGAAGAGCAGACTTCCAGGCACCAGGAGTGGAGAGGCTTGGAGTAGCAGCCAGCCTGCCCAATCACCATTCCTTTTCTCCTCAGACCATTGGCTTCGCAGGCTGCAATTGGCCACAAGCTAGGCTGCATGGAGCCAATGAGGCTTGCGATTAGGCGGGCACAGCAAGTAACAAAACTCATTGCCCTCCCCCCTTCCAACACTTTCTGAGCTTGTCATTGTTCCTGACAGCAGGCGTTTTCAGAAGGCTCCCTCTCCCAGCAGTTTGTGTTCTCAATTCATTGCCATCCTCCTCCTATTTCACCCATCCAACACATTTACCTCCATATTATCATTTATTTAGATTATAGATAGATAGATTTAGGCGTTGTTTTTATTTTTTACCCCTCCTTGTGTTCTTCCTCCCCCCTCCATTGAATCCTTTCCCTCTCCCTCTATATCTTCCATCCCTGATTCTCTTCTCCTGTTTTTGGATTTATTTAGAGTAGGATTAGATTGATTTAGCTTTCATTTCAGTTTTGTACCCCTGCCTGTGTTCTTTGTGTTCCCCCCACATCCCTGTGTAATATTGTATACATAGGCAGATAGATATTAGATATAGTTACTAGGGGTGGGAAACCGGTAGAATCCGGTATCCGATAATGCCGGTACCGGGCGTACCGGCCAGAAGTTCCCCGGAAGGCCTAGAGCGTCTCTGATGCCGGCAGCCACAGCCGGCGCTGAGGCCGCCGGACCGCCCGCCGCCGCCGCACCCGGAGCTCCGCAAGGTAAGCAAGCACTGAACTTTAGTAGGGGTGATCCCTGGAGGGTTGGGGGGGTGTTAAACACCCCCCCCAGGGATCG
>QEPC01007042.1:170214-224869 GCA_003113815.1 Sphenodon punctatus
TTTTTTATCCTGCTGTGGCACTACCACTGATGGAGAAAAAGAGAGTTGTCCTACTGGAGTCCCATCCACTTACTGGACGAGATGCTATTGTAGGAGGGTTCTCTCAGTCTCCAAGTAGTAGAGTTTTACTCAGCAGCAAGGAATGATGCCTTAATGTAGGATATAATGTAGATATTTGAAGTTTGGTATCAATTCTGTCCTTAGTCTTCACTTTGCTAAGCTAAACACAGGGCCTGTGGAATACTAGTGCAGCTGCTGTAAGAATAAAGAAGCCTTACTGTAGGATGCATAGCAAGGGACAGAGTGATTTTGGGTTGGGGGCCACTGAGCACTAAAACGGAGTAATTTGGGGAGCCAGAGCACTGAAATGAGGGCCAGCACCCCCACCAGTGGCAGTTTCCCCCCTGCCAGCCCCCCATAACCTTCCACTCACCCCTGCCAAGCTGCTGAGGATCTGAGTCTGGGGACTCAGATCTGCTAGGCCCCAAATCTGGTGCACTCTGCCCGCCCCAAGCCACGCCCCCAAGCACGCCTCCTACACCATGCCCCCTTGGCCCGTTTCCAGTCTGCTGGCAGCTTTGCCACCAGCACAGGGCCACTAAGACTATATTTTCCCGGGCCACTATATTTCCCCCTGGCAGTCAATCAGAATCATCCCCTCCAGACTGTTGACCAAACAAGGAAGAATGGAATGCACTGCAGTGACGTCAGTATTATGTCTCAGGATTTGAAATGGACAGAAAAACAGTAAACAGCAAAAGTGATAAATGGGATTCCAGTAAGTTCATTGTATCAGGTTGTTGCTTACCAGACAAAAGTCCCTGCAGGATCAGGATCCCACAAACTGCTTGTCTCATGGAATTAGCTCCTTAACTCCTGTATTTCTCAACACAGTCTTTTTACGGGCTCCCATTAAGCCCATACTGTTTGATTCCCAATGACTCTCAACTCACATAATCCTCAGTCCCAGGTTCCCATGGCTTGTTTAGTCTCCTTCTGGTTAGTCCTTCTCAGTAGCAACTCATCGCCTGGCTCCTGCTCCCACAACAGCCTGTTCAACATTGAGCTCTTCTCAGGTTTTCTCCCCAGGGCTGGTCACTGCCACGACCTCACTCAGCTCCATCATCAATTAGGTGCTGTCCTCCATCTGTGTGTGTGCATGTGCCACCCCTGCTGGCGCTAGCTCCCTTAAAGGCCCCCAGTCCTCTGTGGCTTTACTCTGCCACATTCATATCAGGAAATTGGGAAACAAAATGTCAATTGAGACATTGTTGAATACCAGGAGGTTCTCAATTCAAGTCAAGTTCTTTATTTTTAGTGTGGCCGAAGGCCATTGCTTTCATAACATGACGAACATGACAAACATATCACATGACAACCCCAAGAGGAGGCATAATCAAAGACATAATGACATATTAAAACAGTACTGTTTAACAACATAAATCCTAAGATAAATATTAAAATAACCATAAAGAAAAAGCAATACAGTTACTAACTCTAAAACCCAGACTAAGACACATAAATTCCCTAGTATCCTTTTACTAAATCCAAATCCATACAGGTTAAGTTAGGATAGCAAGGTAAGAAAGAAAACAGTCAATAATGGAGTTGCATAAAGATGGCAATCCCTCTAAACACCCTCAAGGTCATGATGTATAGGTCTAAAATTCAGGAAATTATCCCTAATATGACACACTTGTATAAGAAAAGAGGAAACCTTTCCCATGATCTGAAGGTCGGAACTGTCCAACAAGGAAAGAATAAATAGTTCAGACCTTCCCAGGTATTTACTTAAGAGAGAGTCCAAAAATTTCCCCGTGGGGAGTCGTATAAGCAGCAGTCCAACATTATATGTCCGGCTGTCTCAACTGCCATACGATCAAATGGGCATAACCTATCTTTAAATGGTATACCCTGGACACGACCCTCCCACACCTGGGAGGGAAGAGCATTCATTCGAGCACTGGCAATAAGCTGTTTACCTCTGGGAGAGATTGTCGTTCTTAAATAATTGAACATTTGCTCCATATTAGGCGCTCAGGAAAGAAAGGCCGCCATATGGGGAGATGCCCTAATCCTTCCAATTTCCTGCTGCCTTTCAGTATCCCTAGATCTCGTGATGACCTCCTTGCAGAGTGAGGCAGGCATTTTATGCAGGAGGTACTCTATGGAGAGGCTCATCTGATGTAATTTGGTCTCTATTCCTGAAATGCCGGGGATTTTTAAAGACATCAGTACCAATACCCCTAAGCAGCTCTGAACACTGGTTTCCCGCTATCTTGCACCAGAACTTAAGTGTGTACTCCATAGCTAAATGCTGCCAACTTAGTTGTCCTGCCTCTATCCTAATAGCCGCATATGGAGTTCCTTTTGGAATGCGAGGAAGATTTTGAAGAAACCTAGCTTGCTGGGGATTTAATCTGTGATATAAGGAGGGGGTCCAAAGTTCGGCACCATACATTATCTGGGCTCTAACCTTAGTGTTATGGACCTGAATAGCAGAATTAACTGCACTCCTGCCAGATCTCATAAAGAAGACGAGGATAGAAGGTTCTCAATTTTGACCAAGACAGTATCATCAACTGGGATTTTTATGGTAATTCCCATTTTTCCAAAATCTCATTTCAGCCCTAGTTTTCTCATGGACCGCCTACCTTTCTTTTACTAATAGCACAGGTCATTATCCCCTTCCATTTATGACTGCATAAGGTGTTACCAGACATAACAGTAGCTACTTCTTTCGGCTTTAAACACAAGCTTGGGTGTTATATTTGTTTGTGCAAACACACATTTAACACAGTTTGGGATCTGAAAAATTCTAGCTGAGGAACAAAAAGAGCTGTCTCTCGCATGTACCCCTGTTATATCTAGAGATGTGCACTACCAGTTTTTGTATTCATCCAGGGACCAGAGAAACATGGATTGTTGTGACGAGCCAATCTAACTCCTGCTCCTCTCCATTGCACTTATGGTGAATATAGGGATGAGAGGGTGGGAGAAAGATGAACTGTAATGGGGAGGCTGCTTTCGCAGCTGGGTTCTTTTTGGAATACAGCTTTGCTCATACTGTCCCAGCAGTTTCTCTTCTGCATCTGCCAGCCCTTTTCCAGGCTGGAGCCAGCTTCTCTCTCCCACAACTGGGTGTGTTGAACCAAGTGATATCATCTAGAAAAGAGCTGATGGGAGGAAACTATTGAGGTTGATAGATGCAATCACGTAGAGGAATAAACATCTGTTCATGCAGCTTTGTGCATAGGATGATGTCACTGAATGTGACACATGTGCAATTTTCCAGGCCCAGTTTTAGGGGCAGGCCCAAGAGACCCGGGCCCAGAGTGGCAGATTCTGAAGGACAGTGAGGGTCCAGTGAGAGAGGACTCAGCCTAAGGGAAGCACCGTGGCTGAGAGGCTTCTCCGCACAGCCACAACACCACACCTACTCCTCCACACTGCCTCAACCCATGCACCACCCACAGGTGGAGGGACCACACCTGGAAAAGCCAGCCCCAGAGGTCCAATCCCCCTGCAAGCCCACTCCATGGTGGTAGTAGCACTCCCCAGCCATGACCCCGATTGCATGCACGCACAATAGTGTAGTTTGCTGCTATGCACGATTGCTCATGCACACATTGTTGCTGCCATCTTTTCTCTCTGGAGCATGCTCAGGAACGTAGTCCAAAAGCTTCAGAAAGCAAAGATGGCGCTAGTGAGTGTGTACCCACACAATAGCACATAGCAGCGAACTGCACTATGCACGTGCATGTGATGGAGACATGCAATGGAGACACAAGAATCGCATGTTGGCTGACTCAAAGCCTCAGTCAGGCAGCCTAGTGTGCTTTGGGGGGCGGGGGGTGAAGGGAGATGGAAGATGGCTTTGGAGGGCAACAGCCTGAGATGGCAGCAGCCTAGGGATGGTAAAATTCTAAATCCAGCCCTGCAATTATTTGCACATTTATAATTTTGTCTGATAACACTTACAGTCTTGTAGCAAATTGAATACCGGCTTAGTGGGAAAACAACATTACTATATTTTAAAAAGAAATGTCAGCAAATTGTCACCAAATATCTCACAGAGCAGAGTTTAAAACGTCTGAATTAATCTAGTGGGAGATTTTCAGAGGCTATGACTTTAGTTGCCTTTTCCATTGGAACCAGACACCAAACTTCCCCTTATGCCTTTGACAATCTCCCTCTTAAATGTTTTATTACACCTGCAAATGTATCTTCAATATTTAAATAAGTCCTCTCTAACAGACAATCAAAATGCAGAAGGAAATTAATCATCTAGATTAAAAACAAAATATGTAAACTGTATGCAGTGAAACACTTTTCTTCTGCAGAGACCCAAGCCTGCAGGTTGGTGAACAACCTCATTTCAAACGAATATAGGAACTGGATAGGATAACTGCCACTGGTTCATCTAGCTACATATCTCCACTGTGATGGTGGTCAGAGAAGGTGCAGGACCCCAGAATAGGCAGTTGTGGAATTATCTGACCCAATGAAGGTCCTAGTCCCTGACAGAGAATCCTGATGCATGATTGCTTGTTGTCACAAACCTTCCCAAAATTAAGAAGCATTGACTGTATAATTTATATTATAGTGCCATTCTGATTTGGCAACCAAATCCTCTTCAGCCCCCGCTGAATTCTTGGCCTCAGCTACAACCTATGGCAATGAGCTTCATGATCTAGTTAAATGTTTTGTGAAACAATATTTCCTTTCATTAATTTTGATTATGCCAACTCTTACTTTCAATAAATATGTTTTTGTTCTTTTTCCTTTTCCATTTCTGTTCATTATGATCATTTTCTGTTCATTTCCATTTACGTGTTCTCCTTGGCCTCATATGCTTGGGGCAAAACATGCATCTCATGATAGGATTCAAAGTTTTAACTGAAGATACAATCCTTCAGCTACAGAGGTCAATGACAAAACTGTAATGGTGGAAGATTACATCCCAAATTTTGTAATCTAAAATGTGTCAAATGACAGTTCTGAAAAATGAGATCCTCTGTTTATGGACACCAAATTTCCATAAGCCATGGAACAGTTTTCGGATGGCAGTGACTTTGCTTAATCTGCAATAAACTGAAACTAGTTATCTTGCTCTGAAAGTCTTTATAACCCATCACCACCAGCATTGGTGGCAGTTCTCTCACTTCTATATGTCTCCTTCACCATTCCACTTTGCCTTAGAAAGGCAAACGCATTGTTCACCATGGCTGCAAACCAGTTTTTGCTTCAGCTTCTAATGCATCAAGAAACTTGTTTTTTTAAAGAATGAAGATTATAGTACATACTGTATTTGCCTTTCCACAGGAAACATTAGAAATTAAAATGTAGAGATGTTTAAAACATGAATGGATGCAGTATCTGTCAGAGCATCTTCACTTATAGGTTACAACCTGCCTAATGTCCGTTTAAAGCAATGCAATTTGTTTCTGGAGGTCTAAAGTCAAATACATTGTCTTAGAAAGTTGCTTTACAGCAAGCTACAGAATTCTCTGCTTGGTAATTTAAATGACCGACCGTTCAATTTATGAGCATTCCCAGCAATAAAATTCATCCCGAACTTAATAATATAGCACATTTTATGTGACAACGATGACAATTACAATCTATAGTTACTGCAGTCGCCCTTTGGTCTCAAGAAAGATGACAGTATTAATTATACACACTTGCCATTTGTCAGACTTAACTTGGCAGGTGATTGCGCTCAGACTCATCTCCAGCTTGACTTCTACATTTTCCATTTTCTAATCCACTGGAACAAAGGTAATTAGAATAGAGAAAAATGAGTGGCTTTCTTTATTCACTTGTTTAAGAATGTACCTCACTTCTATGATATGGTAGTGCATGTACAGTACAAAGCTGGAGTACAAAGCCATACCAGTCTGGTTAAAGAACTATCAGTATTTGCCAATACAAATTTTGCTGCAGAGGAACTGTATATCTTACTCATTTTAACTTGCACTGGGATCAAATTGGACATGGAAATTCTCCCAGTGCATAGGTAACATACCAATATTTTACACATTTATTAATATTTTGGTCCATCTGGAACCCTTTCCTTGCATACTTACTCACAGTGTTGACATATGGGGAGAATTAAAACATTTAATGTCCATACCTGCTTGCGGGTGGTGCCGGGGGGGGCTGGTTTCCTCGCCGCCGCCGCCGGCGCTGTCGCCGCCGCCGCCGCTTTCATCCCTGCCGCCGCTGGGGCCGCCGCCGCTGCTGCTTCGTCCCCGCAGGATACCTGCGGGGACAAGAAGAACAAAAACTGTGAGTTGGGGGCAGGGGGGGGAACGCAGAGGGCAGCCACGTGGGCTGTCCTGTCCCCTCCCCCCCCACCCGGAAGTAGCAGGGGCTAAAAGCCCACAGGCAGCGGCTGGAGCTGCAGGCTGCGGCCGCAGGCTCGCGGCCGAAGGGCCGCGGCCAAAGGGTGCGGCACTTTGGGGGCACTTTGGGGGACTGCAGGGGGTGGCAGGGGGGTTTTTGTGGGTTTTATTGGGCAGGCTTTTTATCTTTCAGGGCTAGGGTGGTAGGGTGGGGGTATTGACACGGGGGGTAATGTGGGGGGTGGACCCAGGGACTCCCCCTGGTGAGAGCAGGGGGAGGACCGGGAGGGTTGGGGGGGAGGGGGTGGCTCGGTCTCCCCGTGAGAGGGGGAGACCGAGGGAGAATGGGGAGGGTATGGTTGGGGGGGGGAGGGTTATGGGGGGGGAGGGGGGGAGGGAGGGCCGGGGGGCAAGCAGCCGGGTCTGAAGGGCCGGGATTGGGTGGACGGAGGGGAGGGCATGGCCATTGGGGTCGTGATGGGGCGCGGACGGTATGGTCCATGGGGTGGGAAGGCACGGGCCCCTAGGGGTCCACGGTGCCTGAGGGAGGTGGAGGTCATCACCCCCCCACTAAGGGGGAGGGAGGTGCCGGGTCCAGGGTCCGCGCGTGGGGGGCTGGTGCTGATGAATGCGAGGTCCGTGGTCAACAAGGCCCCGATTATCCACGATTTGATCGTGGATGGGGCCGTGGACCTCGCATGCATCACGGAGACCTGGCTGGATGATCTGGCCGGTCCAACTTTGGCGGATCTGGTTCCAGCTGGGTATGCCGTGCAGCATCAGCCCCGCATGAGCGGCCGGGGAGGAGGCGTAGCTATTGTTTTTAGGGAAGACTGGCCTGTTAGGAGGTATCCAGTGCCGGAGATTGTGGGTGTAGAGGCTCTGCACGTGGTGATCGATTTGGCTGGGGGCAAGCTAGGGGTGCTGCTGGTGTACCGGGCCCCTTCATGCCCGGCGGCATCCCTTACCGCTCTAGCGGAGCTGGCCTCGGAGGTGGTGTTGGGCTCCCCCAGGACTTTGGTTCTGGGGGACTTCAACGTCCACGCCGATGCCGGCCTTGTTGGGGCGGAGCGGGAGTTCATGGCCGCCATGGCAACTATGAACTTGTCCCAGGAGGTGATCTGCCCGACCCACGTGGGGGGACATACCCTCGACCTGATCTTCGGCTCTGGCCTTGAGGCGGGGGGTCCGGTTGTGGGGGAGGTGACAGCGGTGCCCTTGTCGTGGACGGACCATTACCTCCTTCAGGCCGGTCTTTTAGCGCGCCCCCTCCAGAAGGGGAAGGGACCAGTTAGGATGGTCCGCCCTCGGAGGCTGATGGAACCCCAGCGGTTCCAGGAGGTCCTGAGGGAGCTTACCCTGGATGTGGACGGTCACTCTGTGGATGAGCTGGTCCGGCATTGGAACATCTTGCTGGAGGAGGCCATTGACAGGGTGGCTCCGAGGCGCCTTCTGCCTCGGTCTCGTCACCGCAGGACCCCTTGGTTTACTGAGGGGCTGCGGTGTATGAAGCGTGTGGGCAGGAGGCTAGAGCGACGCTGGCGTCGGACTCGGTCTGTCTCCGATCGTCTTCTCCATAGGGCCCATTTGCGGTCCTATGTGGAGGCTGTGAGGACGGCGAGGAAGGAATTCCTCGCCGTCCTCATAGCGTCTGCGAAGTCGCGTCCAGCGGAGCTGTTTCGGGTGGTGCGGGGGCTGGTTAGTCCGGCCTCCCTCCGCCTGGATGGGGACTTGTCCCGGGCCCGCTGTGAGGAGTTTGTCATCTACTTCGCAGACAAGATCGCTCGGATTCAGGCCGATTTCGACGCTGGGTTGATAGCAGTAGGGGAAGAGCGCGGGGGGGCGGAGGGTCCGTCTGGTCCATCTTTATGGGGTGAGTTTCAGGAAGTGACGCCAGCCGATGTGGTGGATGTCCTGGGGTCTGTGAGGGCCACGTGTTGTCAACTAGATCCATGCCCGTCCTGGTTAATAAAAGCTTCCGGGGAGACGTTGGGGACGGTGCTGGCGAGGGTGGTGAATGCGTCCCTTCGGCAGGGGAGGTTGTCGCCTTGCTTAAAAGAGGCTGTGGTGCGCCCCCTGCTGAAAAAACCATCGTTGGACGTAGACGCGCTCGCCAGCTACCGACCTGTCTCTAACCTTCCCTTTTTAGGGAAGGTTATTGAGCGGGCAGTGGCGCTCCAGCTCCAGGGTCATCTAGATAATATCGGGCTCCTTGACCCGTTTCAATCTGGGTTCCGCCCCGGCTATGGCACCGAGACGGCGTTGGTGGCCTTGGTGGACGACCTCCGCCGGGAGATGGATGCGGGATGTTCGACATTTCTCATCCTGCTCGATCTCTCGGCCGCTTTTGACACCGTGGACCATGGGCTGCTGTTGAGACGACTGCGTGACCGGGGGGGTCTGGACGGGACTGTTCTTGAATGGTTCCGTTCATTCCTCTCGGGGAGGAGCCAACGGGTGGTGTTGGGGGAAGAAACATCGAGCCCCCGCGCCTTACCGTGTGGCGTTCCGCAGGGATCGATCTTGTCTCCATTATTATTTAACATCTATATGCAGCCCTTGGGGGAGGTCGTGAGAGGGTTCGGGGTGCGATGTCACCAGTATGCTGATGATACTCAGCTGTACCTCTCGTTTTCTACCGACCCAGACCCTGCTGTCTCGGTGCTATCCCAATGTTTGGAGGCCGTGGCGGATTGGATGCGACAGAGCAGACTGAAACTCAACCCAGATAAGACGGAGGTAATGGTGGTGGGGAGGGCGAAGGGGGTGGTGGCCCCCCTGATTGGGGGGGTTTGCCCCCCTGTAGCTCAGCAGGTCCGGAGTCTGGGGGTCATATTGGACGCAGGCCTGCGGCTGGAGCAGCAGGTGGAGGCAGTCGCGAAGGCTGCCTTCCGCCAGCTTTATCTGGTACGTAGGCTGCGTCCGTATGTCTCTGGCCCGGACCTGGCCTCCCTCATCCATGCCTTCGTCACCTCGCGACTCGACTACTGTAACGCGCTCTACGTGGGGCTTCCCTTGTTCCTGGCCCGGAGGCTGCAGCTGGTGCAGAATGCGGCGGCCCGTCTTCTTACGGGGACGGGTCGCCGGGAGCACATTACACCGGTGCTCCGAGCGCTGCACTGGCTGCCGATAGTGTGCCGGGCCAGGTTCAAGGTCCTAGTAATGATCTATAAAGCCCTATACGGCCTTGGCCCCTCTTACCTTAGGGACCGCCTCGCCCTTCGCGCCCCGGAACGACTCCTGCGGTCTGCCGGGGGTGCCCTCCTGGAGGTCCCCCGTGTTAAGCGGGGGGCCACGATGGAGCGGGCATTCTCGGTGGTAGGGCCGCGGCTGTGGAACTCCCTTCCGGAGGAAGCTCGCCTGGCCCCAAGCCTTTTGACATTTCGGCGGAACTGTAAGACCTGGCTGTTTGCCCAGGCCTTTGGGAGGGGGGGGGGGGGTGATTTTTAATCCCCCACCTGTATATTTATTTTTATACCACCCTGTTTTATTGATATGTTTTATGATTGTATTTTAAATGTTTTAAATGGTTTTTTATTGTTGTTAACCGCCCCGAGCTGCTGTGCAGGATGGGGCGGTATAAAAATCTACTAAATAAATAAATAATAAATATAAATATAAAAGCATATGGCTTATTCCCAACAGAGGTACAAAAAATCTTTACATTAGTGAATTACATTTTTGTTTGTATTTGTTTATTTCACTAAAGAACATGTCTTTACCTTAGGCTTAATGAGAGAGGGAAATGGGGTTTAGTTGGACCAAGTTCCCAAGTTCTTAATATAAAACTAAATGTGATGAGTAAAATAATAATTGCAAGTTACATGTATGCAAATAAAATCCTAGCATGATCTCCAGAAATTGGTTTCAAAACCCATTGTCAGCCAGTCTCTAACTTTCCCTTTTTAGGGAAGGTTAGAGACCTCCATCATGAGTTGGATCAGGGCCGTTCAAGTCTTCTGGTCCAGTTAGATCTTTCGTTTGGATTTGATACCGTTGACTATGAGATATTGGCGACCTACTTGCAAACCAAACCGGGGTGGGTCAGGTGGGATTGTTCTTGAATGGTTCCTTCCTGGTCGGGAGAACCCAGCGTGTGGTTCTGGAGGGTTGTTCTTCATCCCCCCACGATCTCATGTGTGGTGTCCTGCAAGGTTCTATTCTGACCCCTCTCCTGTTCAACATGTATATGCAGCCGCTGGGTGAGGTCGTGAGAGGGTTTGGGGTTCAGTGTCATCAATATACTGATGACACCCAACTCTACCTCTCCTTTTCAGCTGATCCAGGTCCAGCAGTATCGTTACTTACCTGATGTCTGGCAGCTGTGGGGGACTGGATGAGGACAAGCCATCTGAAGCTGAATTCTGACAAGACAGAGGTGATGTTGGTTGGGACGGCTGGGGGGAGTGGAGGTCCCCGTCTTTGGTAGGGTTCACCCCTCTCTAGTTCCTCAGGTTCCTAGTCTGAGGGTGTTCCTCGATTCACAGCTCTGCCTGGATGTCCAGGTGGAAGTTGTGGTGAAGAGTGCCTTTGGCCAGTTACATCTGGTAGGGCGGCTTTGGACGTACATTTTGGACTTAGACCTAGCCAGCATTGCCCATGCCTTCATTACCTCAAGACTGGAGTACTGCAACAGGCTCTACGTGGAGCTTCCCTTGGTGATGGTCCAGAGACTGCAGCTGGTGCAGAATGCAGCAGCCCGCCTGCTCATGGGGAGGAGTCACCACGAGCATATAACACCTTTATTACAGTCACTGCACTGGCTGCCTATAGTCTTTCAGGCTCGTTTCAAGGTGTTGGTTCTTACCTATAAAGGCCTAAATGGTGTGGGCCCAGGCTATCTGTGGGACTACCTCACTCCTCAGGTCCTGGATCGACCCCTACAGTTGGCTAGGGATGCCCTGCTAGAGGTCCCCCATGTACGGCAGGGGGCCAAGTTTGATAGGGCATTCTCAGTGGCAGTACGACGGCTGTGGAACTCCCTGCCAGCTGAGGCCCGATTGTCCCCGAACCTCCCCTCCTTCAGGCATCGTTGTAAGGCTTGGCTGTTTCTCCAGGCTTTTAGCAGGGGAGATGGGGGGGGGGGGTAAGTCAGTCTGTTTTTATGGACTCATCCTTGTTGTTTTCATTGATATTTTTATATTTTTGTATTTTGTTATTTTATTGAAATTTTTATTTTATTGTTAGCTTTTATTGTGAGCTGCCAGAGGCAGGAGGGGGTGGCATAAAAATTACAGTAATAAATAAATAAATAAATAAATTGTATGGTAGTTTCAGTTTTAAACTGAAGTGTACATACCAATGCTGATACTTGAAATTTAGAGTGTTTTTAGACAAGCACCTCTACACCCATTACCCACCCATCATGCATGTTTTAGTGTATATTGGAAGCCGCCCCGAGATGCCATTGTCATGAGGGGGTGGCATATAAATATAACAAATAAATACATAAATGTTGCAGGGCTGCATAGGGCACCAATGAGGCCCTGCAACATGGGGTGTTTTCAGACATGATGGGGCAGCTTCACCCTGTCACAGAAACAACCCTGGGATTCCCCGCCGGGATCACGCTGGCATGGCCAACAGACGTGACCGCCCCCTCCCCGACATGTACCAGACTGTGCTGCAACAGAACAGGATTCATCCCCCCTCCTCCCCCAGCTTGGGCCTCAGGACAAATGACCCTCCTCTCATGATAGCTCTGACTCTGGACAGGGTTATGCAATAAGCTAATTTATTTATTTTATTTGTCATATTTATTTTTTCATATTTATTAGCCGCCCCCTCATGCCTACGGTATCTCGAGGCGGCTTACAACAAATAAAAACAAACAATAATCATAACATTTATCAGTGTTAACACATTTTAAAACAACCCCCCATTTCTTTAACATCCTTAAAATACACACACACACACACCCCTACCCCACCCTCCCTTCCAAAGGCCTGGGTGAACAGCCAGGTTTTGCAGGCTCGGCGGAATGCCAGCAGACCCGGGGCCAGGCGAGCTTCCTCCAGGAGGGAATTCCAGAGTTGCAGCCCAGCCACCAAGGACGTCCTTTCCATTGTGGCCCCCCGCTTAACACGGGGGACTTCCAGGAAGGCACCCCCGGTAGACCGCAGGGATCGCTCTGAGACGCAGAGGGCAAGGCGGTCACCTCTGTTCACAAGGTTCTTATAAAGATCCTGAAAATGTGAAAGACAGCTGCTGAGTTATGTTGGGGAAGGGATTCTTAAATTAAATCTGTACAGTGTAAATACATGCACTTTGTAGACATTATCAATTTCCCTTTTCGCCTTTTTGTTTATATGACTATGTACACTGTATAATCTCTCTCTCATTTCCCTGTCTTTTTCCTTTTATCTCAGTCTTACTTTCTGACTCTCTGCAGCTTCTCATAATTTCCTTTTTCTCTGACTTTCTAACTTTTTTTTCCTCTTAATTTTTGTTTTCTTACTCCTTATTGTCTACCCCCTTGTCTGTCTTTTTAAAAGTGTGAGAGGCAGTGAGCTCCTCACCATGTCCAGAGAAACCAGGGTGAGGAGCCAGCGGTAACACAAGGCAGGCAGCAGCAGGGTGAAGGCCCAGAAGTGGAGGTGCAGGTCTCTGCAGACTCCTGGACCCAGCTGCTCATGTGACTGAGGGCTAAAGGAGTAGTGGCCCTGGGGTGAACATTTGGCAGCCACCTGATAACTGAGCGGGTGAATCCGGGGTTAATGGGGACATAGGTGACTGTAACTGTCGGTAGTGTGGGGGAGGGGGGCACAGGAGTAGGATCTGGGCAGGGGTTCTATAGGGGTTCTGTAGTGTGGGGGAGGGGGCACAGGAGTGGGATCTGGGCTTCTGAAAATATGTGGGGGGACATGCCCCCAATACCCCACAGGTTACCTATGAATGGAGTCAAAAGAGGGACAACATCTTGTCTGTTTACACCCAGTGAAACTATACTTACTTGATGTTTATTTAGCTTTGTAAAACAAGAGATCATAAACCAATAGGTCTATAAATCAATAGGTCATTTTGTTCGTAACCTTATGCCAAGTCACCAAAATCCATTAATTAAAATTAAAACAAGAAAAAAATCAAAATCTGCATGAGAATAAAGTATAGCATGTTTTGTAGCATGTTGCTTATAGTAGCATAATTAAAAGTCATAGTCTAAAAGGATTTGGCCTTGAACTTTACTGCACTTTTTGTAACTTTAACTGCAATTTAAATGGCCAGATCCTCTGGTCATTAATCAACCCAAACTCCCTTGGAAAAAACAAGAAAATTGTAGTTTACAAAGGACCATGGACAAAATGTTAAAACCTGGGTGGCTAAAATTATTTTCCAGATCACCCACAAGTGCAAAGAAATTAAGTGGATACTTTATCTTAAACATGTATTTAAAATTACATTGGTTTCCAATAAGTGGGACTTAAAAACCAGTAAATGGGCCTTAAAAACATGCTAACATTTGTTTTTCCTCAGTGGGGGCCCAACAGCTAGAAATGTTCATTGTCTTTGAAAATCAAGCCACTTTTGCATATGTGTTTAAATATTTATTTGAGTGCCTAATTTTAGATACTGTCAGGACAACTCTGGATTTTTCTAGAAGCGGTTGGCCCCGCTGAAGAATCGGGCACTGCCCCTTTAAGACCTAGTCTTAGGGCGCTTACAGACGAGACAAAAAAGGCGGCTGATCCTTTGATCAGCCACCTTTCTTTGTGCTCGTCTAAAGATCGAGGCAGGATCTTACCCCGCGTCTGAGGGGGCAGGCGATCCTGCCCCCTCAGACGCGAATCCCCAAAGTGCCGGCTTCACGCTGCACTTCCAGGTTCCCTGGGCTTGTGCGCATGTGCGAAAGGGCGCACATGCGCACAAAGACTCTGCGCCGTGTCTGGACAGCAGACACGGCATACAGAGAAAAGCGGCGGGGGAATGCTGGCATTTAACGATCCCACTTCTAAGCGGGATCGTCTATAAACGCCCTTAGTACAGGTTCCTAGGGCAATCTTTAGGCACCTATACACAGCCCTGCCTATATATTAGGGATGGGTGAACGTGGTTCGAAAGTTCGAAGTTCAGACCGAACTCGACCAGTTCGGTCGACCAAATCAAACTGCCGAACCAAACTGAAATTTCAAACCGAACTGAATTTCCGAACTCGGCTCTGTTCGCCCATCCCTAAAAGATAATATTCCATTTAGTTCAATGGGGTTTGAATTTCTGAACTTCGTTTGGAAGTTCGGAGTTCAGACCGAACTCGAATAGTTCGGTCAACCGAACTGAACATCCAAACCGAACCGAATTTCCGAACTGAACCAAACCGAATTTCCAAACTCGGTTCTGTTCGCCCATCCATACTATATAGCTCCACCATTGAATACTGCGCCTTGCTGGTTATCTGACACTGCCAGGGTGTAGCAGGGTAGAGGTTGTGCCCCCCTCACCACCACTTCTGGACCTTTAAGGGTGGGTGCCTTAGGTCAGTGGCTCTGACTCTGACATAAGGGTTGCCATACCTCCCCTTTAATCCAGACCGCTTATGAAAAATAGATGGTGCAGGGCTGCATTGGAGCAGCTCTATGGAGATGCACCCGCAGAGCTACTGTGGACACAGCTGTGTGGGGCATGGCAGAGCCAGCCCAAGCCCAACAGGGGTATGCATGTGGGAAGGGGCATGGCAGGAATCCAGCCCTACAAATGGGGAGCCAGTAGGCTCTAACAGGTGGCTGGAGCTGGTGTAGAGAGAGGGAGGTCTGCTCTGAAGAGATGAGCAGAAGACATAATGCCCTGGCATTAAGGTGAGCTGATCGAGCTAGCCACCAGACCAGAGAGCTAAGTAAGCAAGTGCAAGAAGTAGGAGCAAGGGTAGGTTCTGCCTCAGAGCCCGAAGGCTCCGGTGGAGAAGGTGGTTTGTAATCCCTACAAGTCTGAGACAGGGCTGGAAGCTCTGGCTTGCTCGTTCTTTGGCCTTGTGGGTTGTTGCCTGATTGAGGAGACAACCCAGAGATTTTGATTAGAGTTTGTTGTTACACTGTTGTTGTTAGAGTTTGTTTTAGACTTTGTTGTGTATGTTTGATAATCCAGTTGTGTAGGCATTATTATGGTAAAGAACTATAGAGACTGCTGATACTGTGAAAGACTGCTAATAATACTGTGAGAACTGTAATGAACTGTGAGAGGCTGAAACTGGTAAGCCTGCTAATATTGTGTGGAACTGAGCTTGAACACTGAGCTGATTCTTGAGTGGGAGGCTGGCTTTTGAGGAGTCAAGTACTGCAAGGACTCAGCCTGGGCTGAGCCTGCCCTGCTACACAGGGTAATTGACAACCTCCTTCTTCTCGTTGTATGCTGTGTTTCTGCCTCGTCTTGCTGCCAAACCATGTTGTCCTGTCTGTGCCCCTGCTGTGTGCGAGTTGTGTCGCTCCCAGGGCGTTTATAGATGAGACCAAAAAGGCAGCTGATCCTTTGATCAGTCGCCTTTCTTGGCGCTCGTCTACTTGCTGGGGCTGCTTATTAATCTGCGTTGGAGGGGGCAGGCGATCCTGCCCCCTCCGACGCGGATTTCCGAAGTGCTGGCTTTACGCCGCACTTCCTGGTTCCGTGAGCGAGTGCGCATGCACTCTGCGCCGTGTCTGAACAGCAGACACGGCATGCAGAGACGGCGCGGGGGGGAAAGCCGGCATTTAGCGATCCCGCTTGTAAGCGAGATCGTCTATAAACGCCCCCAGTCCTCACCCATGTTAATGTCTTGTTCTCCTTACACATAGTCTGCATTTCCCATAGCGTTTCTTCCCAGTTAGTGTGTTTTCGGTTCCCTTCCTTGCACTTGCTATGCACCCTGCGCTTGTCTTCCCTTTCCCCGTTAGTGCTTCCCCAATGTCCTCTTTCTCCTTCTCTCTGGTTTTGCTGCAGTGCTTCCTTAGGCTCCCTTTCTCCTTGCTGTGTTCCTTCTTGTCTCATTGCTTACCTAGCCATTACCCATTGCTCCCGCCACTAGAGACATGCACTCCCCCCTTACCTTCACCCCTATCCTCCCTCACCCTTCCTTCCCCACTTGTTCCCACTACTGCCGTTTCCTAGCTAATTATCTGGCTGCCTGTGATCTTTCCCATCTTGGAACTTTGAAAGGCAGTGCAGAGCCCCTGTGATGAATCATGGTCTGCGTCCTTCTGTGCCTAAGGCTAATCAAGTAAGTTCCTCAGGGAAACTAGCAGCCTACTCACTCTCTGTGGCTGTTGTCAGGTTTTGCCATATGATTGATTCTGTCCTCAGTCCGATAGCCCCCTCTACTGTCCACTTCCCTGCTTGGCTCCTAACAGATACCTGACTGGGTTTCAAAAATTAAGGAAGTATGGTTATAAATTCCTTGCAAAGAAAACTACACAGGATGATTTTTTTTAAAAAAATTGGTTTCACTTTCTGATTGTAGAGATGAAGAGATGCTTTATGATGTATCTGCATTACAAAGCAGAAACAGTAACATTTCTTTTACTTTAGTATAGGTTTTTGTACTACAGTACTTGGAAGTGCTGGTCAGGAATACATGACAAAGAAACAAACAAAAACTTGCCATACGAGGCATGTAATTTCCCCTTCATTTTTATATCTGTAGTCTTTTACATTTTTAGTTGGCAGAAGCAAGCAACAGTGGGACCCCCTAACCACACCCAAGGTGGGATTCTGGCCAGCAGCAGAGGTGGAGGTAGAAGGAACAGCAGCGCTGGGGCTAGCTGTGATGGAGGTGACATGCTGAGGTGGGGGCAGAGGATGAACATGGGGTTTTTGTTGGGACCAGCTTCCCCCCTCCGAGATTGTGGATGAGAGCGACCTCCATCCGTTTCCCCCCTTGGAGATAGGGACTGAGGGTACCTTTTGCCTGACCCCCCCTCTTCACATTGTGGGTCGGCGTACCCATCAGAGTGGCAGGGGAAGATCTACTCGAGCAGGTTCCCAGGACAGGCTGTCAAGTCCTCCACTTTTAGGGAGGGGGCGGGGCTTGGAGAGGCAGGTTTCCAGGTCACTCCCACAAATACAGGGAGTGGGCGACGGCAGTGCCGGGGGAACTTGCCGAAAGGGCACATCCCTTTGGCTGGGCCAGATGGAGCTGGGGTCATTAGTATTTGGTGGGAGCGGGAATATATATATATATAGCTCATGAAAGGACCCTCCCTCCTGGTGAGAGCAGGAGGGTGGGGAGAGGGCTTCTCCCTGGGGGCAGCAGGGAGGGGGTAGAAAGTAGTTGAGGATGGAGGTTGGTTAGGTTGGTAATTAATGGGGGAGAAGGGGGGATGATATGTATTGAAATGCTGTTGTATTCGGTGTTGGGGTTTGTTAGAATTATAAATGGAATGTAGGGGGTTTGTATTATTATTGATTGCTTTTTGATATAGTTTTGGTACATTGTTGCACGATGTGTTCATTATGTATTTTGTTTATGCTGTTAGCCACCTTGATCCATCTGTGATGGGAGAGTGCAGGATATAAATTAAAAATGGAATGGAATGGAAAATTGAAAAGCAATAAAGATAAAGTAGCATAATTAGAGAAAACGGGCAAATCCCACCTCCTCCGTCAAGCTTTTCCTAGCTCCTCATTCCACTTGCCCCCTTGCTGATTTATCCTGAATCATCGTGTCTTGTGTAACATTAAATGAGTAACTACACCTCTGTAACTTTGACCGCTTTTAGATGAGCGGTGGTCCGTTTCACGTCAGCGGCGCGCATATTTTGAAACTTCCACCTGGTCTAATTAGACGAGACGGAAGTGGCTTAATATGCGCATATTATGGCAGAGGCGAATTTTTTAAGTGCGTGAATTAAATACCTCATAATCGAGGTATTTAATTCGCGCACTTAAAAAATGCGCCTCCGCCGTAATATGCGCATATTAAGCCACTTCCGNATATTTTTATATTTTTGTATTTTGTTATTTTATTGAAATTTTTATTTTATTGTTAGCTTTTATTGTGAGCTGCCAGAGGCAGGAGGGGGTGGCATAAAAATTACAGTAATAAATAAATAAATAAATAAATTGTATGGTAGTTTCAGTTTTAAACTGAAGTGTACATACCAATGCTGATACTTGAAATTTAGAGTGTTTTTAGACAAGCACCTCTACACCCATTACCCACCCATCATGCATGTTTTAGTGTATATTGGAAGCCGCCCCGAGATGCCATTGTCATGAGGGGGTGGCATATAAATATAACAAATAAATACATAAATGTTGCAGGGCTGCATAGGGCACCAATGAGGCCCTGCAACATGGGGTGTTTTCAGACATGATGGGGCAGCTTCACCCTGTCACAGAAACAACCCTGGGATTCCCCGCCGGGATCACGCTGGCATGGCCAACAGACGTGACCGCCCCCTCCCCGACATGTACCAGACTGTGCTGCAACAGAACAGGATTCATCCCCCCTCCTCCCCCAGCTTGGGCCTCAGGACAAATGACCCTCCTCTCATGATAGCTCTGACTCTGGACAGGGTTATGCAATAAGCTAATTTATTTATTTTATTTGTCATATTTATTTTTTCATATTTATTAGCCGCCCCCTCATGCCTACGGTATCTCGAGGCGGCTTACAACAAATAAAAACAAACAATAATCATAACATTTATCAGTGTTAACACATTTTAAAACAACCCCCCATTTCTTTAACATCCTTAAAATACACACACACACACACCCCTACCCCACCCTCCCTTCCAAAGGCCTGGGTGAACAGCCAGGTTTTGCAGGCTCGGCGGAATGCCAGCAGACCCGGGGCCAGGCGAGCTTCCTCCAGGAGGGAATTCCAGAGTTGCAGCCCAGCCACCAAGGACGTCCTTTCCATTGTGGCCCCCCGCTTAACACGGGGGACTTCCAGGAAGGCACCCCCGGTAGACCGCAGGGATCGCTCTGAGACGCAGAGGGCAAGGCGGTCACCTCTGTTCACAAGGTTCTTATAAAGATCCTGAAAATGTGAAAGACAGCTGCTGAGTTATGTTGGGGAAGGGATTCTTAAATTAAATCTGTACAGTGTAAATACATGCACTTTGTAGACATTATCAATTTCCCTTTTCGCCTTTTTGTTTATATGAC
This sequence comes from Sphenodon punctatus, assembly GCA_003113815.1. Taxonomy (NCBI): domain Eukaryota; kingdom Metazoa; phylum Chordata; class Lepidosauria; order Sphenodontia; family Sphenodontidae; genus Sphenodon; species Sphenodon punctatus. The sequence continues at coordinate 189,636 of QEPC01007042.1, forward strand.
TATGTACACTGTATAATCTCTCTCTCATTTCCCTGTCTTTTTCATTTTATCTCAGTCTTACTTTCTGACTCTCTGCAGCTTCTCATAATTTCCTTTTTCTCTGACTTTCTAACTTTTTTTTCCTCTTAATTTTTGTTTTCTTACTCCTTATTGTCTACCCCCTTGTCTGTCTTTTTAAAAGTGTGAGAGGCAGTGAGCTCCTCACCATGTCCAGAGAAACCAGGGTGAGGAGCCAGCGGTAACACAAGGCAGGCAGCAGCAGGGTGAAGGCCCAGAAGTGGAGGTGCAGGTCTCTGCAGACTCCTGGACCCAGCTGCTCATGTGACTGAGGGCTAAAGGAGTAGTGGCCCTGGGGTGAACATTTAGCAGCCACCTGATAACTGAGCGGGTGAATCCGGGGTTAATGGGGACATAGGTGACTGTAACTGTCGGTAGTGTGGGGGAGGGGGGCACAGGAGTAGGATCTGGGCAGGGGTTCTATAGGGGTTCTGTAGTGTGGGGGAGGGGGCACAGGAGTGGGATCTGGGCTTCTGAAAATATGTGGGGGGACATGCCCCCAATACCCCACAGGTTACCTATGAATGGAGTCAAAAGAGGGACAACATCTTGTCTGTTTACACCCAGTGAAACTATACTTACTTGATGTTTATTTAGCTTTGTAAAACAAGAGATCATAAACCAATAGGTCTATAAACCAATAGGTCATTTTGTTCGTAACCTTATGCCAAGTCACCAAAATCCATTAATTAAAATTAAAACAAGAAAAAAATCAAAATCTGCATGAGAATAAAGTATAGCATGTTTTGTAGCATGTTGCTTATAGTAGCATAATTAAAAGTCATAGTCTAAAAGGATTTGGCCTTGAACTTTACTGCACTTTTTTTAACTTTAACTGCAATTTAAATGGCCAGATCCTCTGGTCATTAATCAACCCAAACTCCCTTGGAAAAAACAAGAAAATTGTAGTTTACAAAGGACCATGGACAAAATGTTAAAACCTGGGTGGCTAAAATTATTTTCCAGATCACCCACAAGTGCAAAGAAATTAAGTGGATACTTTATCTTAAACATGTATTTAAAATTACATTGGTTTCCAATAAGTGGGACTTAAAAACCAGTAAATGGGCCTTAAAAACATGCTAACATTTGTTTTTCCTCAGTGGGGGCCCAACAGCTAGAAATGTTCATTGTCTTTGAAAATCAAGCCACTTTTGCATATGTGTTTAAATATTTATTTGAGTGCCTAATTTTAGATACTGTCAGGACAACTCTGGATTTTTCTAGAAGCGGTTGGCCCCGCTGAAGAATCGGGCACTGCCCCTTTAAGACCTAGTCTTAAAGGGGCAGTGGCGCGCATATTTTGAATAAATACCTCATAATCGAGGTATTTAATTCGCGCACTTAAAAAATGCGCCTCCGCCGTAATATGCGCATATTAAGCCACTTCCGTCTCGTCTAATTAGACCAGGCGGAAGTTTCAAAATATGCGCGCCACTGACGTGAAACGGACCGCCACTCGTCTAAAAGCGGCCTAAGACAAGCACGTACATCTGAGACCTCATGAGTTCATGCATGTATCCTTGTCTCTTCCTATTTCCCACCTCCCTTTGTCTCCCCCCCCCCCACTTGTCTCTCTTAGATTGTAAGCCTGCTAGGGCAGGGATCGTGTATCTTTCTTACAATTCTAAAGTGCCAGGTACATTGCTGGTGCTATACAAATGTTTATTAATAATATAATCAATCATCATCATCTATCATGCTGAAGGCTTATTACAACAGGTACTTTCTTCTAATGGAAAATTACTTTAATCTCTATGTGCTCTTGCACAAAAACAGCAAAAGGAGTAAAGGGTTGTGTAACAGGTTCATGCCCTGTTAGAATGAGTCCCTGCAGGATCTCCACCATAGAGGAGTTCACACAGTCCTTTTTTCCCTCGGTGCTCCTTATTTACAGTGTCTGGCTTCATCTCCCCACATCCAATCATATCTGCTCCAGTCATGTTTGTTTTAATCAGTACAGCCCCCTGGTCTGGCCAATTCCCTGCCAGCCAGGTTATTTCTAGGCTAAGACCCTCCCAGCTTGGCCTCCCTTGCCAGCTGTTATCCAGGGCTTGCCCCTTGGGCTTTTAGGGCTGCCTCCTTCCCTCTCTGAACCACTCTCTTTGAGGCAGAGCCTTCAGGCTTGCTACCTCTCCCTGGGGCTCCTCCCCATCCCTTCCCCTTGTGAGCTCCTCAGCTGACTCTTATAAGCTGAGGCTCGGCTGGTTTACATAGCCTACACAGCTGGAACCACTCAGCTGTCCTTAATCACTGTCTCTTTACCTGGCCCCTTAAGGGCCTAACACTTCCCAAGCCCAGCTTGCTCTTAGTGCTGACCCTGCAATGACTTACCCTAACCCCATGGGCCTGGGCCTGAGAGGACTTACATGACTCTGTCACAGATTGCCAAACGTTTTTCTCTCTGGAGAAGGCATTGCGGTAACAGCCTTCTGAGGCATCCAATGGATTTTTCATTGATCTATCTTGTCTGTGTCCATCCAGTGGAAGATGGGAATAAACTACTTCGGGGAAGGAATACGCTATTTCTCGGTATTGGCAGTACAACATTTCTGAAATTGAAGATTACGTTTCCTCATCTACTGATAATATTGCTTAGTTTGTTAGTTTTTTAAAAAATGGGTTGATATATACTGTAGCGTAGCAAAACTGAGGGAAATACGTGGTATCCACCTTTGTTAGATCTGATGGTGGATCTTGATGTGTCATGAAAAGGGTATAATTTAGAAGATAAGCTGCCTTTGAAGCATAGGCGGAAAGGTGTAATTGTGATTGCTAGATGCAGTGTGCCAGGTAGAGTTTTTGAACTTTGTATTAAAAAATAACATATGTTTCAATTTTATGAATGAAAGATATATCCTGAAGGTGAGAGACTGAAAGGCCTAGGTGTGCCATGACACTTGCTAGGAATGAGGAGACAAGGCATGTACTACAACTTTCTCCAACTATTTTCTACCAATGTATTTCAAAACTGAGTAGATCAACCCTCTGTGTTCCTAGAATTACCCTCATAGAAATCATAGGATTGGAATGGACTTGACGGACCATCTAGTCCAGGGATTCTCAACCTGGTGCTTGGGAGCACCATGGGTGCTTAGACAATGTGTTAAAGTGCTCCCCAAGCCAGCTGTCAATAGTGCTCAGGAGCACTTTGAAAGAGTCCTTTATCCATTAAAGACAATGTGATGAGGGCTATTGACTTCAGTGGGTGGATGATTACCCTTAATGTTCTGTTCTTAGTAAGACAAACTTTTCCTTTATCTTTTGTCAGGGGATTTGTATAAATGCATATTTATGCATATCATTCATGCAAATTATGCACTGCTCCCAAGTTGTAACTTACGTCACTCCAGTGCTTGTGACTGGAAAAAGGTTGTGAACCCCTGATCTAGTCCAACTCCCTTCAAGCCGCTTAATTTAATTAATAGGCCTTGAGTCCTCCCCACACCTGACTCCACTATATCTTTAGAAATACACCTTTTACAGACATACACGCATTCCATACTCTGCCAGATCAGACAGAAGCCTTGGATCCACTGGAAGTTTAATCCTAGAAAGGACTAGGAAAAAAATGAGCCGAGACTTAGATTTGAATCCATAATAATAAAATTATTTGAGACACAATGGTTTTAAGAAAAAGAAAATAAAGGTCAGAATCAAGAATATATTTTGCTAGTGCAAAGATAGCTGAACTCATGTTTTCACACTGCTGTAAGGTAAAATTATTGTAGCACTGCATTAGTTTGACTAGAAATACAAGCTTTAAAAAGTAGAGCTTTACCAAAAGTAGCTTGGTTCTTAGTTTATTTGTGAGAAACCTAGAAGTCTTTCTCATTTTTAACATTCTTGCTATAATTGTTGCAAGGGTACAATGAAAAATCATGCTTAACAAATATTTTCCTTTTTTCTTGTTTAGGAAACAGATGCCTTGCTGAATATCTGCTGAATGTGTATTGCTATACTAAAATACTGAAGAACTGTGGGAGCGGTTCCTTTGAAGTCAATGTGTGTTTATACACACATTTCTCCTGGATGTTTGCTGTTACATCCTGAACTTTCTGTGTTCCTAGAATTACCCTTGAAGTCAATGAGAAACAAAGGGGATGGGGGAGGGGATCAATGAAAAAAAACCTGGGGGGAAAACAATACCAAAATTAGATCCAAAAATCAAGATGAATCAAAACTAAAAAACCCAAAACTGAAATTCCTCCCAAGTCCTATCCTACTATGTATATTTATTTTATACAGTCAGTATTTCTGCTGTTGTGAAAAGAGTCTCCAGTTATGGTTACCCACAAGATCAATCTTGTATTGAGTTGGGATTGAAACAAAGAGGGCAAGTGATCAATAACTTACCTACAACAATTAAACATGACACACAAACCCTTGATGATGCTTTTTGTACAGCCATAATACCGATTTCTGGTTGGCGGAATGAACTTCTATGATAAGAAAAACAAGACCTTCTTACCAACCATACATCTGCCAAAAGATCAAAGCTGAACAATCAGCTGTTTAGGGAAACCACACAAGAATTGTCTACTTCAAGATAGTTGCGTAGTCTATATGCATTGCACAAGACAATGAATCATAAGGAAAATAGGGGTAAAGTAGCTGTCCCCAAAGTACATTACTAAACAATCATTGCTGCGGTTGAGTGATGGTCGCATGCCATGACAGACAGCAGCACAGAGTCATCCTAAATGTAATAATTTCAAGCCTGGTCCATTCTGTGTGCATAGACATAAATGAACCTGATACAGGCATTCCTTTTAAAAAATGCAAAGAGTTCTCTTTCTAACTGAATTAGTGAAAGGGAAATAGACACAGAAATGAAAGGCATTTTAAAAGCACCAACCAATATTGGAAGCAAGTATTTAAACCCAGACAGCTGAAACAATCTTGGAGAGGAGGCTAAATCAAATAAAAATAAATGAGTGGTAAGCTGATAGTTGATGAGCAAGTCTCTGGGCTCATACAGGTAATCACATAGCTCAAAGTGCAATTTCTTATGATTAATGTGCCAATCTACAACAACCAACCTTGCCTAGTGAGTCTACAGGCATAATGAGATATGCAAATCACCAAGACAAGTCGAGCAGCATATAGATTGGTTTGAGAAAAGAGTTCCATTTGAGTCACCTACTTAGGCTACTGGTCACATGGACCTTGGTTTGAATGTTTATTTGGGGTTTACCCCTTTGCAAAGAAGAACATATTTGGCCCATTCTTTGAGGAACTGTAATAATAATTTCAGACAACTGGAATACCTGGACACCATTTAAGCAGAAATAGTCAGCTATATAAACATCTTAGCACTTTTAGCAGACATTGTCCTTGACAAACTATCCCCTTACAGCTCCCCATGCTGTTTTTAAAATAGCATGGGAGGTCTTGTGACCAGTAGAATGTATTATGGCAATATTCTTTGGTTTTTCAGTCTCCTTCTACTGACATTTAAAGCAGTTTCTTTTTTAGAAAGAACTCTTTAACTGGGGGGGGGGGGGGAGAGATAAAACCATTGGTTCTGGGAATTGGAATTGCCTTCATGGAGGTTTGAACATACTGTATGAGCCTGATTAAAATATAAAAATGCAGGAAGAAAGCTGTGTCTAAAAGGACATGTGGAGTTGGAAGTCTTTAGGGTTATTTAATCTTAGCTGGAGTGCTTTTGATGGATCAAATTTTGAAAGTTTGATAGCAGCTAGATCAATTTAGTTTTGCTCTCTGGCTATTAGTCCTACAGGGTATTCACTAAAAGTATATCTGCAACTTCTTATTCTTGAATGTGCATGTTGTGAATGAGAGCAAATTCTGAGCACTATGTATAAATTCTGAGCAATATGTATAAATACACATTTATATATATTTCATCTTTGTGTTGGCAGATGACAAAATCTGACAGTTTGCATCCTGTAATTTGGACGCAGCTTGCAATAGTAAGATCCTCTGAGATTTGCATGTTGCGGCAGCTTGTGACTATCAGAGGCGAGGGGGTAATGGTGGGAGGAACTATACTTTTTGGACAAGGAAGGCTTTTTGACTCCCACTGTTAAAGAAAAGAATATTCTTTAGAACTTTGCTCTGTTCTTTTGAGATTCATCAATGATACATTTTGTTAAATTTGTCTGTTTGTTGTTGTTTTTTTAAACTTGACGCTGAAATTCAGATTGATAAAATGAAACCCATAACTTCTGGAGCTACAATGTCTGTATTTTAGTGTCCAATACTAACCTGTAGTTTTCCAATACCTTCTGTTGATTTAAACTTTACAACTCCTTCACCTGAGGTTCTGGGATGATCCCTATGGTGGCATGGAGAGATGGGTTGTAAACAAAATAGAAATATTCATTTGTTCTTGGGAGTCAGCCTCATGATGACCCTGGGATAGATTTTTGAAGGCAAAAGACTAACTCACGCCCAGAATCAGACTCTGACAGAAATGTCAGAAGGACAGGGGAAGGCAAAGGTCCTGAAGGGCACCACCTTCCACTCACATCATATGATCCAACCAGAAGTCAGAGACAGTTGGAATTTAATTGTAACAATGCATAATACCTGCCCACCCTGCTTCAGTACAGGCAGATGCAACACATTGGGACATCAGTGATTTCCGGTATCTGCATCTGCACCCATTAAGGCAGCATTCAATTATACTAAAACACAGGGTGAAAAATGTGACAATAGCCCACATTGGCCCACTCGGGCCCAGGATTCACCCACATATTTGTTCCCTTGATGCCAGATGTTGAGCCACATATGTCCAGGGGCAGGTAGGCAGCTACTACGAGACACAGCCTCCGGAAAAGTTTGGAGAACCATCCCAGGTCAATGCCAGTCCACCCAGGCCAATGCAGGTCAATACGGGCCCACACATCAATTAGGCCCCACCTATTCCCGCCATGGGGCAAGGGCTGCTAGGACGACAGAGACAAGGGAGAAAAGAACAGCAGTCAATGGAGCAGCCATGCCTCAATACCCTTCCCAACAATATGGGCAGGGAACCCTTAAAGGGAAACAGAAGCAAAGACAACCCCATGTTGAGCATAACCAGACACAAGACCCAGCCAAATGCTCAGACCACACCACCACCATCACAAGTTCTGCAAAGGGGAATATGGAGCAGCAGCGGGAGGGACAAGTCAGACCAGTAAGTCTGTGCACCCTGCAGGTGGGAGGAAGGCACAGGCATCCATCAGCACTGCTGCCCCAGATGAGCCACAAGAAAGCCCTCTACCTACGCATCAGAAGAGCATCCCCTGGACTGACAAACAGACCCAGGCTTTCATCGGCCCCTGGGGGGACAAGAACATGCAATACAACCTGCAACTAACGCACCGGAATAACTGGGTGTTTCAGCGAATCTCCACCCAGATGGCAGACTTGGGCTACCAATAGGAAATGGCCAGTGCTGGCAGTGGGCCGAGGATCTGCAGAGTGGCTTCAAGGAGATTAGGGTCATTTAGCTTGGTGAAGTGGCGATTAAGGGGGGTGGGATATGATAGAAGGTCATAAAATCATGAACAGAGCATAAAGTAAATAGGGAACAGGTGCTTGCTCTTTCTCACAATAAGAGGATGAGGAGACATGCCCTGAAGGTAAATGGCATCAGGATTGTTGTCATCAGGCTCGGCCAGGGCTGAATCCGAATGGATACCCCTTTATTAGTGCCAGTCATTCTGGCAGTGGTCCCGCCTCCCCCACCCTTCATTTGAGTTAAACAGAAAACATAAACAAAATGCACACCCTATTTACAGCTATACACTCCTTCCTCGATCTGCGCCTGCGGATAGAGATAATCCTATATGTGCATGGTAGGGAAACTCCAGGGCTTCATTTTGCCATCGATGGTCCATTGGGGCCAATCCAATAGAGCAGGTTTCATCTTATAGGTATTTGGGAGTGATTATATCATCCACGGGTAGATGGATTCTGCATATGGACGCTGTAAAGTCCCAGGCTAAATGCACCACTGCGGCGATAACTAGTTTCTTCTTCGGTAATGGGGGCAGAATGGTCCAGCCAGCCCTCCGACTTTTTAAGGCTAAAGTAATTCCCCAGACCCTATATGCCATGCCAGTTTGGGGTATTGCCTTTGTGAGCAAACTTGAAGTTATCCAAAATGGTTTTCTTGGCTCTGTCTTGCGTGTCCCTAGGGGTACCCCCCCAGGTAATTTTAAGGCTTGAGACCTTTTCCCCCACAATCAGGCAGGCTGCCTTATGATCACTGCTTAAGTTCTGGGTCAGGATTTCTCTTTTTCCATCGCAGGACCGGTCCCTTCTTGGTCTAATTTCCACTCATGGTCTTTTAGGCTTTGGGGAATCTGAGATTGAGCAGGTAGTGCATCAATTGGGTTTTTCCAGGGACTTCCTAAAGATGGCTGGTCTTGAGGGCGCAGTGTCCCTCATTGTTAGGAGACTGGCTGACCAAGAACTTCAGACTGAGAGTTCTCTCCTAAGAGCCCCAGTCTATTTTCCTCCAGATCCCGCTCAGGCCAAGGTTAGTTATCTATCAGTCTGGCCCAAAGCATCTGCAAGACTGGCATTTACCAAGCTTAGATGTGATTCTTATTCACCAGCTATTCTTATGGGTCGGTATGCAGGGATTCCTAGGGACAACCGGTATTGTATTCTTTGTGAGCTCCGGGAGCCCGATTCTCTTTTTCATGTTTTCTTCCAGTGCCCTGCTCTGGCAGACTTAAGGAACAAATTTCTGGGTACTTTTTATTCCCCCACTCATGTCGGTTGTGTTAATTCTCTCTTATGGAAGCTCCTTAGTCCCATCGATTCTCCAGTGACGCGCACTGTGGATCTTCTTGCCATTGTTGCCACACAGAGACACATAAAACACCTTGTTTACTAAGGTCCTTCAGCTTGTAATTTAGATCTGTAGTTGGTCCCTATGTATGGTTATCATGTGTGGGTTCTTCTCAATTCGTATGATTACATTGTTGCTTTGTTTCTATTATTCCACTTTTGTATTGTTTTGTCTTGTTCATTTAATATTGTAATAGCTTTGGCTTCACAATAAAAAAAATTTTTTAACACACACACATATGTGCATGGTGCATATAAGATGTTATGCAGGATGCAGGCAGCTGTGACCATCAAGGGGCCATCTCCACCTTGAAGTCAATCCTCCCTGTGATGAATTGCCAGCGTTGCTTGAGGAGACCAAACACACAGCTGCCTGGTGAAGTGGCCCTGTTCTGGGGGGTGGGTCACAAGTTAGGCTTTCATGAGCCACCATGTCAGGGGGTAGCCCAGGAGAATGGGCTTTTGCAGCCACCCCCTCAGTGGTGTTTATGTTATGTTGGAATGCAAGGACTGTGGGATCATTGCATTGATTAGTCTAATGTAGAGTTTACAGAGGAGTGTGAGCAGCTAATCATTAAGAAGCAGGCAGGAAGCATACTTAAGTTTAAGTAGCTTTAAGAAATACATACAAGATAGGAAAGCCAGGCCTACATCTATACTAAGTCCTAAGACTAGGTGTGTTCAGGAGGGAAGTAGGAGAAGATCTCTGAATATCTCTCAGACACAAAGAGATAAGAAACATCCTGAGGAGAGGAGACTAGCCAATCAGGTCCTAGCAGGAGTAGAACTAAGTGGATGGGGGAGGCGTTCCCTGATCTGACTGTCTCTACTCCTGCTGTTTCTAGCAAACAACCAGGATAAGGTGCTTAGGGGAGATGTAACTAAGGAATGTATTTCCAACATGTTATTGGGTCTGGATGTCTCCCCTATATATCCTGGCAAAGAAAGGGGACCCCCGGGGGAATTGATGCAAGCATCATGGCTCCTACCCAAGTAGCTGGCCACCACATTCCTACACCAAACTACTGGGCAACAGAGAGGCAGGAGTCCAGGGTGATGAGCATCCAGATGATAATGGCCACGTGCTGCTCCACGGGGATTGGGATCCTCATGGGCATCCACTTCCTCTCCAACCATGGATGGAGGATGTCAGTGATCCTGAAAACCAGGCAGTGGAACATGCGAAAATGGGTCAACCACTCCGTTTTTCTCCACATGGCTAGGACTACCTCCCACCACTCCCATGTTGTCCTGGGTTGGACCCAGGTGAACCGAGCAATGGGCATTGCCTAGTGAAAGGCGGGGATTGCTGCAGCAGTGTCCCCAGGCAGATAACCCATGACCCACTGTACCTCCCCATGCAGCACCTGCATTTTGGTGTGTATTTTATCTGCAAAGTCAGAGTTTGAGGTTATGGGAGCTCAGTTTTGTCCTGTTTATTTGGATCAGTTTCAATCGGTATCACCCACTGATGTGGGGGAGGTGCTTGGGGAAGTGAGGGGAACCCATTGTGAATTAGATCCTTGCCCATCCTGGCTGGTGAAAGCCAGATAGGAGATGCTGGGGCCATTGCTGGCTAGAGTTGTCAACACCTCCCTTTGGGAGGGTAGGGTGTTGGATGTTCTTAAAAGAGTAGTTTTCCGGCACCTGCTTAAGATGCACTAGTATCTTTGGATGCTGATTCCCCAGTCAGCTATCAGCCTGTCTCTAACCTTGCCTTTTTAGGGAAAGTTACTGAATGGGTGGTTGCCCGACAGCTCCAGGCTCATCTCAATGTCATTGGATTCTTGGATCCGTTTCAGTCAGGCTTTCATCCTGGGTATGGTACAGAGACTGCGCTTGTGAGCTTGGTAAATGACAAGTGCCTGGAGATTGACAGGGGGAAATCCATCATGTTGATCCTGTTAGAACTTTCAGTGGCCTTTGATACAGTTGACCATGAGGTGTTGACATGACTGCAGGACCCTGATGGGAGTGTGTAGGGCCACTCTTGAGTAGTTCCATTCCTTTCTGTTGGGTAGGTCCCAGAGAGTGGTGATGGGCAATTGCTTGTTGTCCTCTCAGGACCTCCCCTGTGGAATCAAGAAGAGAACTATTCTGTCTCCCCTTTTGTTCAACATGTATATGAGGCTGCTGGTTGTAGTCATTTGGAAGTTTGGGGTGAAGTGCCATCAGTATGCTGATGACACTCAACTCTACCTCTCTTTTTCATCTGACCCAGGTCTTGCAGCCTCGGTGCTTACACGATGCTTGACTGCTGTCAGGACTGGATGAGGATGAGCCAATTGAGGCTGAATCCAGACAAGACTGAGATGGTGATGTTTTGTGATCAGACTGAGGCTTTATAATCTGGAGGGGATCCTGTTATTGATGAGGTCCAGCCCCCTTGCTAACAGGAGAACACCCTCCCACTCATGACTGTTGGGGGGTTGGTACCCCAATATCCACCGTTCCTTAACTTCGGGAGGAATTAGCTTAATTCATTAAACCCAGGGTTCCTGCGTATCCTAAGGATCAGTCTGAGGACAGATATGCGCTACAAGCAGTTTATGTACCCTCCCCAAAAGTGAAGGAGAAGAGGGAGACAAATATTCAATAAAACTAAAAGGTTTATTTATACACACAAACAGAGAAACACAGCCCCGGTCTGGCTGGTGGGATCAAAGGAAAAACACAAGAGGCGGTGGGGAAAATGAAAGTGAGTTGGGGACCGGGGGGTGGAAGATCCGGAAAAAACACAGAGAGAGAGAGAGAACGAGCGGGGAAGTCTGGACCTGAGGTTACCTTTCCTTTCCTGTGGAAAAAGGGGACAGGCGGTCCGAGGATCCAGCAAAGTTTGTGGGGGTTGAGAAGAAGGGGCAGACCTAAAAGTCTGGTAGATCTCTTAAGATACAGACACGCACAGGGAAACCTGCACGTGCCCGCATCCAAAATCTTCTCAGTTTTCATGAGGGAAGCGAGGGGCAGTTATAGGGTTCAGGATAAAAGATTTGGGATAGGCTCAAGGGTGTTACAAAAGACACACAGAGAGGACAAAGGGACACAAATGACCCATCGGGGCATATCTGGGTGGGTTTCTAAATGATGTGAACCATGGGGACAAAAGGGGACTCCAGGTGGGTGTTAGGTTTCACAAAAGGGGAGAGACCTAGGGGAGCCATGGGCAACAGACACACAATGGACACATCTGGGCATGAATGGGGAGAGGACATTCTGGTGATCTGGGAGGAGTTGTGAGAGGGACCCAAGGTTAATGGCTGCACCTGGGTTTCTGAATATTCCATGTCTTTGAGGCTGTTGCTAGCCTGGGTCCTATTCACCAGTGGTTTCTCAAAACAGGGAGAACGCCCTTTCTTAATGACCCCATACTTACTGAGGGCTATCTCCCCTTAATCACTTCCTTCCGGGATCAGGCTGGTATCCACCTGGGTGAACTCCCACTGATGGAGAGAGAGCGAGTTGTCCTACTGGAGTCCCATCCACTTACTGGATGAGATGCTAGTAGGAGGGTTCTCTCAGTCTCCAAGTGGTAGGGTTTTACTCAGTAGCAAGGAGCTCCCAGTGTAAACTAATGTTCTGCCCATCACATCTTAATGCTGAAAACTCTTTGTTGCTGGATTTTTGGAGGCTCCGCCTACAATGTACAAGCCCCTCCCTCAAGCTCTGCCAGCCATAAGGTTCCGCGTGGCACTGAGACGGATGCCAGGGATGGGCAGGCCCTCCCCTTCCCTTAAGCCCTGCCCCTCCCTTAAGCCCCACCCACTTTGGGTTTTCAGAGCGCGCGCGCATGCTTTTCACGCACGCACATGAGGAGCCCATAACTAAGGCTTGCGCCCAGGTCCTTCTCAACCTTGCTATGCCCCTGTGAACTCCCTTTTCCTAGGTCCCATGGTGGCTGGGCCCGATCCTTGCTCTGACTTCTTTGGGGGGGGAAATCCTGAGTCCAATGCCCACCGGCCCATGCCCTTTGCCAAGCATGGGGGGGTTGCTCTAACACCCTCTGGTCAGTCAGGTTCGCATTCTCGGAGTGCTTCTGGACCTTGTTATGCCTGGATTGTCAGATTGCCACAGTAGCCAGGAGTGCTTTTCACCAATTTCATCTGGTGAGGAGGCTGCAGATTTTTCTTTCTGATTATGACCTGACCGCTGTCATCCATGCTTTCATTACCTCCAGACTAGACAACTGTAATGCGTCCTATGTGGGGCTGCTCTTGGTGACTGTTCAGAAGCTGCAGCTGGTGCAGAATGCAGCAGCACAGCTCCTCTCAGGGGCAGGGCAGCGGGAGCACATTACACCAGTGCTCTGAAGTCTGCACTGGCTCCCTATACCTTTCCAGGCATACTTCAAGGTGCTGATTTTGACCTTTAAAGCCCTAAATAGTCTGGGCCCCACATATCTGAAGAGGTAAAAATTGGACTAAATAAAATAAAAATAAATTTCTGCCAGGGCAGTCCAGTACTTCCTGATCTGGGGTAATGTCCAGCACCATTTGATGCAGGCCTCCACATTTTCCTACACTTCAGCAGCCTGGCCTGGAGACCACAGAGATGTCAGAGGCAGAGGATGATGAACTCATGCCATGTGAAGCTTAGCAGATGGCTTACACTGCCTGGATCTGCTGGTTGTACACCTCAGCGGTGTTGAGGAATTGAGGGCAGCAAGAAGGTGTTTCACACTCCATGGCTCTCAACCAGATAGCCGTGGTGCCTTCAGACACCATGCCAGAGCCTTTGATGTGCCACATGAAGGCAGAAATCCACCATCACCTGGCTGACTGTAGGCCTAACTAATGACTGGAACAGTTCCTGTGCAGGTAACATGTGATTCTCACACCAGCCAGGGGGCTGGGGAAGAGATGTCCCGCCCTATGTCATCCCTAGGATTCATGTTCAGGTGCAGCTTATGGACAATGGGCAACAACGCCTCTGGGGTGTATGTGTGAAGAGAGCCAAATGGGATGGTCCTACCTCAGCTGAATCTGTTTTATGTTCTGAAACAGGGGTTATCTGCCAATCCTGACCCTGTGCTTTCACCTCTTCAGCTTCTGGCCAAGGTTGGTTCAGTGCATGTCTTGAACTTTACTTGATTGAGTGCTAGTTTCACCATGACCCAAACATATTAAAATACAATACCAATTTAACAACAAATATTATACATAATTGTACAAAACATTTATTAAACTAAAAATTAGTCAACCCAACCATCTCTTAAGTACCATTCTGCAAGCTAAACCTGTAGGACTGACAGAAATTTAAAGCATAACATTTAACCAAGGCAAAGAACAGAGGAACTCATCTTAGCTCTAACAAACTCCGCTTTTAGAGCAAAAATTGCCAGGTTTCTGATAATGTTGCTTTCCTTAGGAGAGAAAGTTGCTTTCCTTAGGAGAGAAATGTGAAAGTTTTTCACATTTTGTCAAATATTTGGACTTAAATTGCTCCAAGGGAAGATACATTTCCCTAATCTGGTTAAATCAGGGGCAATCAAACAAGCAGTGTATGATGTTTCAAGCACACCAGCTCCACATGGGCAAAATCTCAGATCCCTAGGTGTATGATTCCTTCTTCCCTCCAGAATGGCTGATTGCATTTACTCTATATGGAGCCTACACAGTGCCATTACTAGCTTATAATTTAGATCCGTTAGATATTTTTCCATTCTCAGATCGTATTTCCATAGGCTATATAGGGGTGCACCACTCCTAAAACAAATTGCAGAAAAATCATTCTGCCATGAAGCATCAGAGAGCCTTTGAAAGGCCAAGGCCATTTCAATTATCACTGATAATTAGTGAAATAATTATCAGTGAAATAATGACCCAGCCCAAGAAGAATAAGAGTAAAAACTATAAACTTTAGCCAGGGAGAATAGTTGCCTCTCGTATAGTTAATCTCCTCTAGATAGCACATTTTTTGATATCTTAGTGGAGAGTAAGATAACAACTTAAACTAGTATCCCAGAACTCTAGATGTTTCTCAGGGCATGTCTACTGGGTGCAGGGGTCTGGAAATGGGGAGTGGTGTGGGGGTGGGACAGGTCTCCATGTAATGGAGTGCCTAGGTGCACTGATTCCCCCCCAGGATGCTCAAGGTCTCTCTGTGAATTGCACTGTGGGAGCTGTACTCCCCCATGGTTGGCATGGACTGTGGTATTTCATTATCTAGTGAGTGTAGCACAGTTCATTCTTTGGTTTGAGAGCCATCTGAGCTGCTTGTTTCCCCCAATCTCCTGTCCTGGCCTCAGTCTCTGCATACTTGACAGTGGAGCGGGCCACCATGGCCTTGTACATGGGCCTGTGGCGTGTGGGGCATGCAGGAGTTGGGAGGTGTCTGATACCTTGGCCCCGGCTGACATTTGGTGAGGGGTGAGATGTGCAAGGGCGGGCCATTGGTTAACCCATCCTGCAGGGCGGCTGGCTATGGGCTCGTAAGTTGCTACATGGAGCTGCTGGGTCACCATGTGGCCTGGCCAAAATGCGAGGAGAGGATGTCGAAGCTGGGCTTCAGGGTGTTGGGGCCCACTGCATGCCTTGGGGCGATGGGGCTCTGGAATATGAGAACAGACACACAATTTCATCTGCAATTTTGTTTTTATGTGAACAGCTTTAGAGATTGACATTTACAAAATTTGGCATTTAACATTAAAGAACATAATTGCTATTGTTTATAAAATTTGACTTGAAAATTAGTAGCTGTGAAGACAACAACAAAGAATAAAGAGCAAGTGTAGCTGTGATGTAAGAATTAGATACTGGTTATTGTGAAAGCACTAAAGAATTATTTTATTTATATTTATTTATTTATTACATTTTTACCCTGTTCTTCTCTATCGACTCAAGGCGGCTAATTGCATTACTCGTTTTACATGTTCATTTTTGTTTCCGTAGTTGTTTTGAATAACCATGAAATGTGTTATTGAAGTTATGTTGAAAAAAAGATACTACCACAGGACACCAATGTTCTACTGTGGGCAACATTTTTAATGCTTCAAAATACAACCGTTTATAATTGCATTAATTGTTTTGATTAATCATAGTAATTTTTGCCAATGGAGGTACCCCAAATGGCTGTATTACCAGTTTTAGCTCATAATCAATTGATAGGTATCCTTTATCTGTCCCTAATTGCTGCGGCGTGGTCAAGTGAGGCGGCCGAGGCACACTCAAACTGGGTTGCAAGCTCCCAGCCGACCCGCCTGTCTCCTGTGCCTGTTGCTGAGGAGACACTTTGAAAATCAGTACAAGATCTGAAGGCTGCACAGAAGTTGAGGGCAGGGGTGGTTAAAGGAATGTGCTCTGACAGAGGAAGGTCCAGATTGTTGGTCTGTTTCATGAGTCTCTCCTCCATCCTCATGTGCATGCCTTCAACTCTGCTCCCTACCCTTACCCTGAGCTCAGTTTTACAGTGTTTGGGGCTAAGGACTGGTTCAGGGACAGAGATGAAGCAAGTACCTGCAGAAACAGGTAAACCCTTCAAATTTTCAGGACTCATCTTGACCCACCATTTGGGTACTAATCGGTACCTGATTAGTGCCTGATGGTTTACCCAGTGTCCCAATTTATTGACTCCCAGTCCCAAAATACCAACTTTCAGTACTGATATTTTTCAGTTACTGTCCTGATTTTTCAAGTTACCATCTGTGATTTTCACTATTTTCCTGTACCGATTTACCAATTCTCAATGTTTCAAGTAATCAGGTACCCAATTGACACCCAGGCAGCCTTCTGAGTACCCAATGCAATACCCAAAATTGCAGGTATTATCCACAGAGAATAAATCGGCTACCCATTTCAACTCTATTCAGAGGCCAGATCCAGGAACTGGAACAGGGTCACACAAAAACACATTTGTCCACCTGAGGTTCCACACCCCTGTCCTAAGGTCACAGACACTCGCTTTTTCCTTTCTCCCTTCACTAAAGCTTCCAGCATCATCTCCACCTCTGTAACTCTTCCAACTCCCATGTTCCAAAGCATGTTGTGTCATAGTTGCCTGCACAACGTTGCTATAGCCCTTTCCCCCTCTACCTCACCTGCACTGACGGGATAATAATTTGTCCCTGGCCTTTATTCTTTAAATTCACACTTCATTCTCTTTTAATTATCATAGAGCAAAATCCATTTAAATGAACAATTACCCTATTGCTTTCCACAGCTGTAAAGGAAAGCTGTCTTAATTTAGACAGTGACTGATACAAAACATGCAACTTGACTGCAGGGCTGACATAATATAAATATTTATTGAACTTACCAGAGAAGATGTACTAGGCAGGATTTTAGTATTCATTTGTAGCATGAAGGAAACAGCTGCTTCTCAGATTGGCTCCTCTTTGCTGGTTATATTCATTTTGTGGAGTTACCTGTTCAAGGAGCAAGTACATTAAAATAAATGTGACATTGATATCAGAAGTCAAAAACAAGACCTCATTTCCTATCGAGGGTAAATTGACTTTCCAAAAATATGGCAGGACTCTCACTTCCTAATGGTGTAGAAGGATTTCATGTCTAACCATTCAAACATTCAGAAAATGGCTAAATTACAAAGTGCATTGAACTACAGCTTTTGCACTCTGTGTAATTACATTTCAGTCTCTATTACAGACTTGCTTTCCCCACCTCTCTTTTTAAATGTCTTATTTTATTGAAAGGCAAGGTAAGAAGAAACACAGAGAAGAGAACATACAAAAAGATATAACCAAAGACAATATAGAGAGATCAAACATCCAAAGAAATAGAAGTACAACAAGTTCTAATACTGTAAAAATAGAAGAGTGTACAATAGAGAAGAACAGAGTTTAGCTTTTTTAACTTGAGAACAGAGCACTCTCTTAAACCTTTCACACGGGTTCAATATAATAGCTGTTATGGGTCACAGCTCCCCTAGCTTCCCAAGAGAGGTGTTTAGTGTACTGTACACAATAAAGGGAAAGTGTCAAATGGAGAAACACATAGGCACTCTAACATCTTCAACTTTTGAGCAATGTTTACAATGCTAGATGAAATGTATAGTTTAGCCAGGCATTAATATGTATATAGGCAAGGGATATTATACAGGGCCATTTAGCTTTTTGGCAATGTGTAAATACTAGTCAGATTATATACTTCATCTAGGTATACTTTGCCACCCCGAGCTGCTATTCTGCAGGAGGGTGCGGGATAAAATATTTTGAAATAAAACAAATAAAATAGGTATTCTGTGTAATATCTAGTGCTTCGGGTAACAAGAGAATGAGAAATCTAGGAAATATAGACAACACTGAGGCACACTATAGAATCACATCTGATCATCACTTTGACATTGGGTGTAAACACAGATGGACAGCAGCCTTGGGGGTGCCCAAGGATGCTCCTGTCACCCCTGAATTTACCAGTCTGTCTGAAGGGCGCCTGCCAGATATGCAACCCAGAGTGGGCTGGGGCAGTTCCGGGGCAGCTTAGCATGGTGCAGTCTGCAAGATCTCAGAGCACACCATGCAGAGCAGGTTGGTCAAACCCAGAGCGGAGGCCAAATGCAGTGCTGCTGCCTGTCTGTTGGGGGGGACCCACAATGCACCTATCTGTCCGTTGCCACGTTCAGCACCATGGGGGTGTCGGGTGAGCAGCACCCAAAACTCTCTGGTGCAGGGAGGGAGGAACTGCGCAGGCAGACCACAGCCGGTCTGATGTGACCCCAGGTGGAGTTGATAACAGGCGGCCACAGGGGTGGACCCCCAGAGCAGCTCCAGGCACAGACAGACTCCCTGTCGGTCTGAAAACACCCACTGAGTATGTAGCTAGACATTTAGAATATCTAATTCTAAATTTCCCTGTACCTAGGCAAAGCATAGAAAAAAGAGTCCTAATACATACACTGCTTAGTGTCAGTCAGGTACTCTATCCAATACAAAGGCAGACACTTTGTCAGTGAGTGTCTGTGTGAAAGGGGCCTATAATTTGCTTGTGACACTACTCCTATTGTGCAACAGCAGGAGCCACAGTCATCCAGATGCACAGAGGAGTTGCAAAAGGATAATCTATGCACCGAATTAGGTGGACCCTAGTTGCAGGGTGGGCTAGATGCTCTTTTTCTCTGCTCCTAGCCCGTTAGTAGGAGACACTTAATTCACTTGCTCCAGTCATTCATTCATTTCAATGCATTAGTATCAAATTCAGTGCCTGTTGTTATTTTATATCATTATAACAACATAGGTTGTAGCAAATAATTGGATATGCAAGGAAAAGTGAGTTGCAGAAGTCAGATCATCCCTTGAAGGAAATATACTTTGCGATAACCTGGTTGTGAGAATTGAGGAGATGAGGACAAATTAATACAGGTATAATCTGCATAAACCTGTTATTGAGATACAATTCAATGAGCTAAAGCATGGGGAGCAATCAACATTTTAATTTATAAAGGAAACAGCATTGGCGATTCCTCCAGATTAGGAAAAAATTCAAGCAGGTGTTTAAAATTAAATCGGAATGTAATTACTGCTGCTAATTGTCCTTGATAGAGTTTGATCCCTTNCAGTGACTGATACAAAACATGCAACTTGACTGCAGGGCTGACATAATATAAATATTTATTGAACTTACCAGAGAAGATGTACTAGGAAGGATTTTAGTATTCATTTGTAGCATGAAGGAAACAGCTGCTTCTCAGATTGGCTCCTCTTTGCTGGTTATATTCATTTTGTGGAGTTACCTGTTCAAGGAGCAAGTACATTAAAATAAATGTGACATTGATATCAGAAGTCAAAAACAAGACCTCATTTCCTATCGAGGGTAAATTGACTTTCCAAAAATATGGCAGGACTCTCACTTCCTAATGGTGTAGAAGGATTTCATGTCTAACCATTCAAACATTCAGAAAATGGCTAAATTACAAAGTGCATTGAACTACAGCTTTTGCACTCTGTGTAATTACATTTCAGTCTCTATTACAGACTTGCTTTCCCCACCTCTCTTTTTAAATGTCTTATTTTATTGAAAGGCAAGGTAAGAAGAAACACAGAGAAGAGAACATACAAAAAGATATAACCAAAGACAATATAGAGAGATCAAACATCCAAAGAAATAGAAGTACAACAAGTTCTAATACTGTAAAAATAGAAGAGTGTACAATAGAGAAGAACAGAGTTTAGCTTTTTTAACTTGAGAACAGAGCACTCTCTTAAACCTTTCACACGGGTTCAATATAATAGCTGTTATGGGTCACAGCTCCCCTAGCTTCCCAAGAGAGGTGTTTAGTGTACACAATAAAGGGAAAGTGTCAAATGGAGAAACACATAGGCACTCTAACATCTTCAACTTTTGAGCAATGTTTACAATGCTAGATGAAATGTATAGTTTAGCCAGGCATTAATATGTATATAGGCAAGGGATATTATACAGGGCCATTTAGCTTTTTGGCAATGTGTAAATACTAGTCAGATTATATACTTCATCTAGGTATACTTTGCCACCCCGAGCTGCTATTCTGCAGGAGGGTGCGGGATAAAATATTTTGAAATAAAACAAATAAAATAGGTATTCTGTGTAATATCTAGTGCTTCGGGTAACAAGAGAATGAGAAATCTAGGAAATATAGACAACACTGAGGCACACTATAGAATCACATCTGATCATCACTTTGACATTGGGTGTAAACACAGATGGACAGCAGCCTTGGGGGTGCCCAAGGATGCTCCTGTCACCCCTGAATTTACCAGTCTATCTGAAGGGCGCCTGCCAGATATGCAACCCAGAGTGGGCTGGGGCAGTTCCGGGGCAGCTTAGCATGGTGCAGTCTGCAAGATCTCAGAGCACACCATGCAGAGCAGGTTGGTCAAACCCAGAGCGGAGGCCAAATGCAGTGCTGCTGCCTGTCTGTTGGGGGGGACCCACAATGCACCTATCTGTCCGTTGCCACGTTCAGCACCATGGGGGTGTCGGGTGAGCAGCACCCAAAACTCTCTGGTGCAGGGAGGGAGGAACTGCGCAGGCAGACCACAGCCGGTCTGATGTGACCCCAGGTGGAGTTGATAACAGGCGGCCACAGGGGTGGACCCCCAGAGCAGCTCCAGGCACAGACAGACTCCCTGTCGGTCTGAAAACACCCACTGAGTATGTAGCTAGACATTTAGAATATCTAATTCTAAATTTCCCTGTACCTAGGCAAAGCATAGAAAAAAGAGTCCTAATACATACACTGCTTAGTGTCAGTCAGGTACTCTATCCAATACAAAGGCAGACACTTTGTCAGTGAGTGTCTGTGTGAAAGGGGCCTATAATTTGCTTGTGACACTACTCCTATTGTGCAACAGCAGGAGCCACAGTCATCCAGATGCACAGAGGAGTTGCAAAAGGATAATCTATGCACCGAATTAGGTGGACCCTAGTTGCAGGGTGAGCTAGATGCTCTTTTTCTCTGCTCCTAGCCCGTTAGTAGGAGACACTTAATTCACTTTCTCCAGTCATTCATTCATTTCAATGCATTAGTATCAAATTCAGTGCCTGTTGTTATTTTATATCATTATAACAACATAGGTTGTAGCAAATAATTGGATATGCAAGGAAAAGTGAGTTGCAGAAGTCAGATCATCCCTTGAAGGAAATATACTTTGCGATAACCTGGTTGTGAGAATTGAGGAGATGAGGACAAATTAATACAGGTATAATCTGCATAAACCTGTTATTGAGATACAATTCAATGAGCTAAAGCATGGGGAGCAATCAACATTTTAATTTATAAAGGAAACAGCATTGGCGATTCCTCCAGATTAGGAAAAAATTCAAGCAGGTGTTTAAAATTAAATCGGAATGTAATTACTGCTGCTAATTGTCCTTGATAGAGTTTGATCCCTTAGTGAAAGAAATAACGTTTGCTATTTTACAAGTAGGGCACTAACACACTATAGCAGCTGATACACTGGGTGTGATCCTCATTCCATTGAAGTTAATGGGAGTTTTGCAACTGATTTCAATGGAGACTAAACAAATAGAATAACAGGCTTCTGCATTTCTTAGCAATTTCTAATTATTGTCTCTTCAATACAATTCATTTTTGGAGCTGTCCACTGATTAACAGACAGAGTAAGAGTCTTTCACTAATACTTCTAAAATACAAGATGAAACTGAGGTTTGTACTGCAATAATTCTCCCTGATATTCCAACTGTTGTTGGTGTTTGAGAAACATACTTCAGTGTTAGTTGTGTCTTAATGACTGACTATATATCCAAGTCTCTTCCGCACCTTTGGCACCTGTCCCTTTATTTATTTATTTATTTATTTATTTATACCCCGCCCCTCCTGAATACAGCTTGGGGTGGCTTCCAACAATAAAAACAGTATAAAACAATTTAAAACATATAAAAATACAATATCAAATATTAAAATATTAAGATATTAAGAACAGGGCCCAGGATACAAAAGTCAATAGGGGAGGGGAGACAAAACCCAGTAAACCCTCCCCCCCTGGGAGAACAGGCCTGGGCGAACAGCCAGGTTTTACACTTTTGTCGGAATATCAAGAGACTTGGGGCCAGGCGAGCTTCCTCCGGAAGGGAGTTCCAAAGATGCGGCCTGGCCACCGAGAATGCCCTCTCCATTGTGGCCCCCCGCTTAACGCAGAGGACCTCCAAGAAGGCACCCCCCGCAGACCGAAGGGTCCGCTCTAGGGCACGGAGGGTGAGGCAGTCCCTGAGGTATGAGGGGCTGAGACCGTAAAGGGCTTTAGCTCAAGCTCTAAAGACACATGCTCTTGGTGGGCTCCAGCATTAGCAGGATTGCATAGTTCTCATAATTTTATAACAACTCCCAGGATAAAAGCACAAGAATCTGGGTTTCTTTTTTCTCTTTTTTAAAGAAAGCAGAAGAAAGTTGGAACTCACATTTATATGCCGAAAAGCTTGTATACATAACTGTAGTATAGACTAAAAGGCCTGGAAGTCAAAATTAGAGCTTATTGATTGTGAAAATTTGAAATTACAATATCTGTTGAAATTTTGATTTGAAATAAAATTTCAACACAGTTTTACAGAGGGCTAAGTGTGCAAAATGATATTTGGAATTCAAACATTGGACTGGAATTTGCAGCGTGAGCAGGGGGCTCTCCTGCTCCCCGCTAATGGGTGCAGAACAGAAGTCTATGGGATGGCCCCCGACCAGATCTTCTGGGCCTTCAAGAATCTCACAAATCTTTCACTGATAACCCTGGAAGGCCACCACCAACATGCAAAGAGGGTCTTTCTCTTCAAGTGGGTGGGTCAGCTCTGTGTCAGGCTGTCAGTCAACACGGAAACTGCTTTATTGATCATTCATATATGCCATTCCCTACATGGTACAAACATACGGCAGAAATCCACTCAAACCACAGAGGATCTGAAAATCAACCTGACAATTTCACATATCCTAGGGCATTTGTGTCATGACGCAGGGCCTCATTAGAAATTCCCAGTTTCTTGCCTTTCCCATTATGCAAGCCCAGGCTTTTAGAAAAAAAATGACTATGGCTGTAATCACATACCCCTCTCCGCGCTGCACATTGAACCTGCATGGCACAATCCCCCAATAACAGGGATGCACGTGGGATCCATATTCGCACCCATGTGTGAGGCATCAGATCAACCCCATCATCTGTATCTAACTATATTTTTTTCATGTATTTATCCAATATAGTAGATAAAATGAAAATATAATCACATTGGGGTATTTAATAGGCTGCTATTAGCCTGCCTAAGCAACATCACAGAGATGAGAATCTTCAAAAACTTCAGCAGCCAAAGTTTGTGTTGGAAAGATGTATTTTTAACTTTAAAACACACATATGATTTGCCCTGTAAGCCACAGCCATTACAAAGCACTTAAAGAATTTTCCAGCCAGTTTGCCCATTAAATCACCAGCTTGGCTAAACATGCCTAACACTCTAATTCTGGAAATAGTGGATGGCCTAGGGGATGTAACTGAGTGCCCTTCCTTCAGGAGCAGACTACAGAGATGTTCTCCATCTCAGAGTCCAGGCAGACTATCCTCTTCCTAGGCTGGCCTCCTCTCTTATAGCCCAAACCACACCCTAAACTTAGCCACTTCCTATGGTGGCCATTTTAGGTGCTCTCTCTTCTAGGCACCATTTTGCTTGCTTTCTTAAGAACATAAGAAGTGCCATACTGGGTCAGACCAATGGTCCATCTAGCCCAGCATTCTGTCTCCGACAGTGGCCAATCACGGTGGCTTGGGAGAAGCACCCAACAGGTCACGATGTGGGATCCATTCCCTGTTGTTTCCCCCCAGTTCCTGCCATGTTCCCTGATCCTGTCTGGCTAATAGTTGCTAATGGACCTATCTTCCAGAAACTTGTTCAAACCTCTTTTAAACTCAGCTATAGTACNAGGCCTACGATGCCCATGTATCCCCTATGTATATAAACTGGGGCAGCCACCCAGCCAGCAGACTAGTCAACCACTTATAGGCACCATGGGCGCAGGACACAGCCTTTGCAAGTCACAGGAACTAGCCGTGAGTGCTGGGGAGCCCGGGTTCCCCAGAACTCATTCTGGGACATATCAGTTTCAAAGTCCATCCCAGTACATATCCCCCTCTCCTATGGTCGATGGCAGGGGAGTGTGAGGCGGCTGCCGTGGTAGCCATGCTGGGAGCCCCCTATTAGAATCCCTCCCCTTGCACTCCAACTGAGTGCCACTCAATGGCCACGGACACACACACCCAGCCTTGCTCTTTTAAAAACACCCTTAGTTAAGTGAAAGTTTCCCGTCTCTTTTCCTACAAAGTCAGCTTAACAAGCCATTTGTGGATTTTTCAACTCATCCATGGATGATAAGAATGATCTAAGAAAACTCCTTAGCTTCTGTGAATTATTTTGCCTGCTCAAGCAAACAACACAAGATTCTGTGTTGCTGCTGCATAATCTTACCAAGTAAGAACATATTTTGCCTTGCATGAACATGTGTGACTTCCCTTAAGGAAAAAATTAACTTCGACTGCTTTTACACACGTGCACAGCACGTGCCATAAAATCATGCGCCACGTCAAAAATCCCACAGGCAGGGTTTAGACATTATGTCACATGCATAATTAGTCACTCACGCATGCTTTAGCGCCACGAACTAAATACCTTGGTATTTAGTCCACAGCGCTAAGGCATGTGCGTGCAGCTAATCATGTATGTGACATCACGTCTAAATCCCACCCATGGGATTTTTGCCATGGCGCATGATTTTACGGCGCAGCACTGCACACACGTGTAAAAGCGGTCTTAGTCTTCTATTGAAGCTGGTTTGGAGGTTTTATATTGTTTGTTTGCTTCTGGGTAGGACATAGTGGGGACTTTGCTAGACTTTGATTTTGATAGACATGTTACGTTATTTGATGTAATTTTGTTTTTAATTATTTTCTGTTAAGGCCTCCAATGGCCTATGGGCACATGTGCCTAAAAATTACAATGCATTATTACAACTATATGCTAGTTGAAAATGTCATCAAAACCCACTGTGAGATGTGTGACATTAATGCCATTTGGTATATTACAAAGTGCACAGAATTATTAGACACAAATACTTATAAACAGTGATGGGTAAACTAAAAATATCTAAACCTTCAGCTAAATGGGGCATGAAAAAAGAACACCAAGTTCCAAAGACATTCAGTACTTGGATCCAGAGCCTAAGTTTTATTTATGTTATACCTTGCAATCAAATATGCTGAGAACACTGCAGACGCAGCTTTTTATATACTCGATTGGCTCAACAAGTGAAAGGCTCCACAATTCTGTGGACACTGCCATATGCCTTGGGTGGTGAAACATAGGATGGAATAAAATGAGACAATACTCCACATTAGCCTTCTCCAGGCACGTTCCCATGTGCCTGTCTATTAGGTGTCCACCACACAGCCTCCATGTGGTCACCACAGAGCCACCACTCATGGCAGAGTTCAGAGACATCACAGGCCTGCCATGTGGGCCAATCAGGGCTAATGGGTGCCTATGTTTCATCAGCTAGGTTCACCTGCAGCCTTGCTCACATCCAGGTCTGCCAGGACCATAGTGTCGAACATATTACACCCAGCCAGCTGAGAGGGCTCACTAGTGATCTTCCTCGACGGGACCACCTCTCACCTGAGAGGCAGGCATGCTAACAATTTTCCTCCCTGGGCCCACCTCAGCATACTGTGGCCACTTAACAGATGCACAGGTGAATCGTGGGCTAATGTCAGCTAATGTGGGCTATTATTAATTATTTATTAATTAATTTTTATAAACTTAATATCCCGCTCCTCTCGCCTCTGTCGACCCAGAGTGGCTCACAACATAAAAATAAATACAAATATAAAATACAATAGAAAAAATTTAAAAATCATAATAATATTAATCTTAAACTAAAACAACACTAGCCTGCGACAAACACTTAACCCACCCTAACCCAATTCCCCCTCCCCACCCTGCAGAAATGCTTGGCAGAAGAACCAGGTCTTACAATTACATCTGAAAGCCAGGATATCCAGGCTGAGGTGAACCTCCACCGGGAGGGCATTACATAGCAATGGCATGGCCACTGACAATGCCCTCCTGTCAGTATGGACCTACCAATACTACAGGACCTCCAGGAGAACATCCCCAGACGATCACAGGGGCCAACTTGGGATCCAGGGGGTGAGGCGATCTCTCAGATAATCGGGACCCAGACTGTGTAGGGCTTTAAAGGTTAAAACCAGAACTGTAAATCTGGTCCAGAAGACACTAGGCAGCCAGTGCAGAGTACAAAGCACCAGCTGAATATGTTCTCTGTGGCCAATACCGGTTAGCAGCTGGGTCGCTGAATTCTGCACCAGCTGCAGCTTCCAAACCGTCACCATGAGCAGCTCAACATAGAGAGCATTGCAATAGTCTAACCTCAAGGTGATGAATGCATGGATGGATGCTGGTGGCAAAAACAGAGTCCGAGACATATGGGCGGAGTCGTCTCACCAGATGTAATTGGCAAAAGGTGCCCCTGGCCACAGCCAACACCTGGAGATCCAGGTGCATCTGTGGATCCAGGACCAACCCCAGACTCCACACAGATGAAACCAATGAAGGGCGAACACCCTCAATAATGGGGGAGATCCCCTCAGCCAGATCACCAGCCCTGCCAACCCACCATACTGATGACAGTGGACCCCCCCAACTGTGAACCATCTCCCCCAGCAGCTTCATATACACATTGAACAAGAGAGTGGACAGAATGGAACCCTGCAGCACCCCACACAGGAGGTTTCCCGGGGAAGATGTATAATCCCCGAGCACCACCTGCTGGGATCTACTCGTAAGGTAAAAACGAAACCATTGTAAAACGGTTCCGTTCATCCTGGAAAAATCCTGCAGGTGTGTCACCAACTTCTCATGATTCACGGTGTCAAAAGACGCGGATAGATCTAATAGAACTAGCAAGGTCATATGACCATTGTCTAGTTCCACAAGAAGGGCTGTCAACCAAAGCCACAAGTGCAGTCTCTGTGCCATAGCCCAGACAAAAGCCAGACTGCACGGGATCAAGAAAACCGATGCAATCTAGATATTCCTGCAGCTGACGGGCCACCACCCATTCAATAACCTTCCCTCAAAAGGGAAGGTTAGAGAGAGGCCGATAATTCGCCGGATGCCAATATCACAAGAGGGTTTCTTGAGGAGAGGCCGAACCACAGCCTCCTTGAGGCAACCCGGCACTCTCCCCTCCCGAAGGAAGACATTGACCACACCTGCTAGCACTAGGGATGGGCAAACGCAGTTCAGAAGTTCGGAGTTCGGCCCGAACTCAGCCTGTTCGGATGACTGAACCCGAACTGATCGAACTGAACTCTATTCCATACGCCAAGACAACCAAACAGTTCGGTCAGTTTTGATCGCGTTCGGGTTGCAAAAACGTGTCACAGGAAGGCAAAACGTGACAGGGAGGGGGAAACAGCTGAAGATCAGACTTCCANTAGTCTGGGGGGCTATGCTTTGTGAAAATTTGGGGGGGGGGATTCAATTATTCCTGGTAGTAGTATTACAACAGTGCTTTGAGCCCCTAACCAATCTGAACGGTACTAAGTGATGGACCCAAAGAGCTTACAATATCAATCTTGAAAAGAAAAAGATGAACAGGTACAACAAAAAAGTGTTAATTATTCATTCATACATACATGCGCACAAAGGGTATTTTCAGATGTTACAAAATCACAGTCAACCACAGTGAACCACGGTCAAACCTGCGGCGGGGCCAAAGCACCCTGAGCATCTGTTCAGCGGCTGCCAGATGTTCACCACAGTCAATACCCACATGTGATTAATTTCAACCACGCTTCTGGGGCTCCCCGTGGGACAATCTCCGAAAGCATGGTCAAAGAGATTCCCAGCAGGAAACAACAAAAATTAACGTCTGGACGGCAATCACAAGCCAGAATCACATAAAACGATTCCCAGCCAGGGACAAAGCACGCAGTGTCACTGCCAGGCAACCAGCAACAACACAGACCGGGGCAGGAGATTTAAAGGGCACACAGAAGCAGGGAAACATGGTGGGATGGAGCGAGGAGGGAGGCGGAGGAGGAGAGCAGTGGGAGAGAAGGTGAAGGAGGAGGCAGTGGCAGTGGTGGAGGAAGCGAAGGTGGAGGAGGGGGAGGCGGGGGTCATGCTGCGGATGGAGGAGGCAGAGGGACAACAGCAGCAGCCGCAGCCGGGACAGGCTTCCCTGGGGACATCTGCCGGACCAGGGGAGGAGGCTCCCCTGAAATGGGTAAGGGGACCTAAGGGCTGGGGAACAGGCAGCACAGGGGCACCAAGGGGGGGCAGGGGCCCTGCCTGGGCACCCTGCAGGAAGAGGGGAAATGGGGTGGGCCACCGGAGGGGGCAGAACCACACCCAAACATAACCCCCCCTCCCCTGCATCCCGCAGACATGGAAACAGGCCTGAGTGGACGAGCCCCCAGAGGACACCTGCCCAGCCCAGGTGGAGGAGGAGGTGGAGGAAGAGGCGGTGGAGGAGGAGGAGGACCCACAGGGAGACGGGGGAGAAGGCCCTACCACCGAGGGGGCCAGTGGGGGTTGCAGGAGACCCAGGACTTCATAAGGATCTGGGGGACCCTGGAGTACCAGCTGGAGCTAGCACTCAACCAGCGCAACGAGCATGTGTACGAGGACATAGTGCAGCAGATGGAGGTGGCGGGGCACCACCGGACCATGGCACAGTGCCATTCTAAGAACAAGGAGCTGAAGAGGGGGTACAAGGTCATAAGGGACAACAATCGGCAGTCCGGCCACAGAGCCCGGACCGCCCCCTTCTATGATGCCCTGGACTGCATACTCCACATGAAGGGCTTGATTGTCACCCCATGGCTCGTGGGGAGCACTGTGGTCCAGGGAAGGGAATGGGCCGAGGTACCCCCTCCCCTCACCGCCTCCCAGGAAGGCACATGCTCCAGGGCCCCAGACCCCCAGGAGGAACACCCCAGGACCTCAGGCACCTGTAGCCTCCCCCCCCCAGACTGCAGCCCTGAGAGCCCCACCCCCAGGCCGGACAGGCAGAGTCCGAGGCCGGCACCCTCATCACCCTCAGCCAGTGGTCCCAGGGGGAGCACACCAACACAGAGGGGCCGGCCTTGGAGGGATACGAGATGGACATAGAGGGTAAGCGAGCAGCCTGGAGGGGAGAGGGACTGGGGGCCAGGGGGCAGGGGGGGATGCACAGGTCAGGGCCAGCCCCAGCCCCCCCAGACAAGGCAGAAAGGGGGCCCGGGCCCTGCCCAGACACCCGGACACCCCTACACCAACCTCCCCCCCATTTGCCGACAGGGCACAGGACACCCCGGCACCAGACCGAGGCAGGAGATGAAGCTGGCACCGAGGAGCCTAGGCAGCAGCCAGAGGACCCAGGTGAGGTACCCGGTCCGGGTGGGGAGGCCCCCAGGGGGGCCGGAAGGGGGACCCAGGATACACGGGGCCAGGGAGTGGGGCCTGGGGGAGGGAAGTGGCTGGATGACACTCCCGGGGGCCACACAGTCATGGGCCCCTCCCAGGGCCGGGAGCGGGCACCCAGGTCGGCAGGCGACTCACCTCCATTTACCCTGCAGGGCAACCCGAACAGCCACGGTCACCCGTGCCCATGCCCCCACCCCCATCACAATGTATAAGGGAGTACCGGGCATGGGTCCACCACCGGAGGAAGGACCAGGTGGAGGAAATCATCCGCACCTCAGCAGAACAGGGAGAGCAGATGATAGCGGCTGTGGACCACATGGAGGCGGCCATAGAGCGCTCCCTAGAGCAGGCGGAGGCTCTTGGTGCCCCCACCCCCTCCCAATCCGCCCCAGCCATCTCCACGCCAGCAGGTGCCGCGCATCAATCTCCCGGTCCCCCCAGTCCTCCAGAGGGTGCAGTCTCTCAGGGGGGCCAGCTGGTTGAGGCAGTCCCCGATATAAGAGGGACCGAGACCGTATAGGGCTTTGTATACCAATACTAGTACCTTGAACTTGGCTCGATACACTATAGGCTCGGTACACTATACACTCTGGGGGGCCGACCGGGCGAGGAAGTCCCTGATATAAGAGGGTCCGAGACCATATAGGGCTTTGTATACCAATACTAGCACCTTGAACTTGGCTTGGTACACTATAGGCAGCCAGTGCAGATTTAATCGTTTATAACCTAACCTAACCTAATTTAAAACAGATAACCTAATGAGTTCACATTTCCAAGGGTATCAAAATTAACTAATATAGTCAGTAATTGTTTAAATTAATTTTTTTAATTTATGTTTTAAACTATCATCTTATAAAATTACTTAAAATTACACAAATTAACAGCTAAATTGACTGTAGCACTGGAATACTCTATATAGCAAACCATTTGAATATTTTCTATAAGTTTAGTCCGTTCAATGACCAAAATTTGCCATGTTGTGGGAGTCATTTTATGCCAGCAAAGTTGAGAGCATGCCTCAGAATAAGTAATTACATCAATTATCCAATGCTCCTCGGTAATAATAAGGAGGGAAAGGCAAAAAGTTGCAGGCTACATTTTATTGATCTTAGCTCACCAGTTCAGTATGTGTTAAATATCACAATGTAAAATCCATTTTACTGAACTCAGGTGGCAATTAGAATATTACTTTTCCAGGCAGTAATGGGAAAATGTCTAATTTTAGACAGTGTCCAATATTAAAAATGATACTTGACTGCCGAGCTGGCATAAAATAAATGTTTACTGGCTTTGCCAGAAACGCTCCACATTACTTTCGGCATTAATTCACACTGGGTTAGAGACATCTTTCTCCTCCACTCAACTGTCCTTAATGACAGGGAGCTACAGTCTTACTTCACAAAAGTTTGTTGAACATACAAACATACTTCCTACTCAAAGGATGAGCTTTTTAAAAATACTTTTTATTTTTAAAAAACCAACAACATGTACACGACACATATGTAAACACATGAGATAAGGCTGGTTCAATCTCCCTCAGCCACCACACTTTGGGCAGATGAGGGGAACAGGTCACACAACCTGCCCCCACCCTCTCTGTGGAGAACCCAGGCAGGCCACTGTCAGAGGCTCTGCGAACCGGCCACATGCACAGGCTCCCAGCCCTGCCACACCCATCACCACCTGTTCCACCTACTATCCCACCCCCAGCTATGATGTGACTGCGCAGGAATGGTGAACTCGCTCGCTGCTCAAGGGTGTGGCAGACCTCATCACGGGGTGGGCCAGTCTACACAGGGTGAGATGGTCCCACAAATAGGTTGGGCCAAGGCTGTTTAGGGCTTTCTAGGCAAGCACCAACACCTTGAATCGGGTCCGGAAGACTATAGGCNAACCAGCACTGGCCCCAATGTCTCCCTGGCAGCTCTTCCCAGACAGGATGGGCAAGGATCTAATTCACAAGTTGTGGCCTGCACAGACCCCAGCACGTGTTACAAGTAGATTCTGAGTGAAGGGGAAGAGGATGCAATTTCACTCATGATGGACTAGGGAAGACCTGATGGAAGAGGTAGGTTTTTGGGAGGGATTTGAAAGTTGGAAGAGAGGGAGCAGAGCACACGTATCCAGGGTAGGAGTTCCAGACATGAGGGGCAGCAAGAAAGAAGTGGCAAAGACATTTAGAGATTTTTAAAGTTTCTATAAGGTTCTGTTCTGGTCTCTATGTTGCCACACACCAGGTAATTCAAAGATGTTGTTCCCTATAAAACAGACTTTTCATGGTACCTAAGAGATTGCATTTTCTTAAATAAAAAATTTACATAAATATTACTAGTACATTTTCCCACCTGGATGGTGGTATTCCTCATTCTATCATTTCTAATTTGAAAGTCAATGTTGTGTAAATAAATGCTTGAGTGCATCTTAACCACTGAGTCCAAGAAACTACAGATGAATTGAATGAACTTCTGTTGTGCTTGTGGTTACATGTGTATGGAATGCCTGATCATTACTGAAGCACTGTGTAAATTTGGATTAAAATCATTATAATAATCTAGATTGAGAACTTGCCTTCTCACCAGACTCAAATATTTACTAACCTACCTGCAAAGCTCTGCACATGCAGCCAACAACCTCTTAAAGTATATACAAAACAATGAGCACTATGATTCATTTATTTTGAAATGGAAACATTTTACAAATGCACAAAGCTCTTCAAATTATCCTATGTATTGATTAGGAAAACATGACTTTTGGCCTCTATGAAGACAAAGTAATTCAGATTATATCTTTGTTGGACCAACTTCTGTTGGTGAGAGTATGAGAGTCTACTTGGAAGTGAGGACAGAGAGTCAGTGCAGGATTGGGTCCAGGAGTAGTGCAGGATCAGGTTCAGGACAAGCTGGGAACTGGGGCTGAAACTCACCCTCACAATTCTCAAAAATCTCGGCGAGAACCAGGTTCTTCCCAAGATTTTAAAGAAAGGGTCGAGAATTGGCTGGTTTTTGATCCGTTCTTGTGAGATTCTCACACGGCTGAAAACCAGCTCTGTGCATGTGCAAAATCACTGTGGCGGCAAAATGGCTGCCGGGGGTGGGGGGGAGGCATTTTTTGCATGCACAAAGCATTTTTTGAGGTTTCTCGGGAATCTCGTGAGATTCTTGAGAGCCCTTGCAAGAACACATGAGATCTAACCAGGGTTGTAAGAATCTTGTGCATTTGCATGAGAATGGATATCCATTCTTTTTTCACCCCAATTTGGGAATCAACACACGTTAAAAACCACAAGGGAGACAAGCATAGACAAATACCGCATGTAACAAGCAACCGATCAGGAGGTCCAACAGGACCAGACAGACAAGCAGGATGGGACATACAGACAGATAGGGATGGTCCAAGACAGGATTCAAAGTCAAGCCAGTCTGGAGAGGAGGAGGTGCAAGCAAACAATACACAGGAAAGGAACACAGGTCCAACCACCGAGGAAGACAAGAAAGAATTGAACAGCCCAGCTTCCTGCAGCTTAGGCTGGCCTTATGTACAGGCCAGAGGTGGGTGGGAAAAGGAGTCTTTCAGGAGGTTGGGGGATAGAGCCAAGCACAAAGGAGAGCCAGCAAAATGCACTTAAGGTCCAAGACAGGAATGGTAGTGTCGCCAGTAAACTGGCCACTAGGGATGTGCAAACAGAACACAGTTTGGATGTTTGGCCGTTCGGTTCGGGAACTGAGTTCTGGTTCGGTTGTTCGATTCGGCGGAGTTTGGTTCTGCCGAACATTTGGAAATCGGTATCGATATTGATATCGGTGCCGATATCAATACCGATTTCGAAGATTTTATTTTCAGTATCGGTATCGTTTGACCCTGAGACACTAATAAGTTTGTTATTTTTATGTCTTGTTATATTGTTAATGTTTGTTTTTTAAAAAGTTATTATAAAAGTTATATGTGTTACCAGCTGAGTTTGACCTCTCCAATCTTTTACCCCTCTGTGCTGCCTTACAGGCAGCAGACTGGCCTCTCCTACTTCCCTTCTCGATGTCTTCCAACCCAAAGAATGCACACAGAGATTTTATATATTTTGTCAGCACCGGGCCCCCGCAGCGGCTGCATCCCTGCCGGGTGGGCCGGCAGGGGCAGTCCGCGGGTCCCCGATGCTCAGCAGGACACACCCCGACAGTGCAACTCATGGTCCTGCCTCCAGCACCAGCATCGGGCTCAGGGCTGGAGTTCCAAGACCCAGCCACCCCCCCTATGCTGACGCAGCATGTGGGGGAACCCCTGCCCCTGCTGCGGCGTCCAGAATGCCTGCGGGCATGCACAGGGGCGGGGCTTGCATGATAAAGCCCAGCATCGCCAGCAGAGTGATGCTGGTGATTGCAGAGACCGGCCCCCCTGTGAATCTGACCCTGGTGGAGCAAACCGTGCTTGAGAGGAGAGAGAGAGAGAGAAACTGCCCATAGCCCTGTGTGAGCGTACCTTTTAAGCCTTCCCCATGTGACTTGGTGAGTGAGAGCGTGTGTGCATGTGCGGAGGGTAGTAGCCCCCCTTCACTCCCCTTCCTTCCTGGGGTCTGCCTTTCCCCGTGTAAGTGTTCCCTGTTTCCTTCTCTCTGGTATCCCCATCTGACCACGACCTGCACTTGTCTCCCAACCCCTGCACCCCTGAGTGTTAGTAACGTGTGTGATTGGGGTGGCCCTTGGCTTCCCTGTGTCTCAAGCGCCCTATGATGATAGAGGCCTGTTCTCTCCTAGAGAGGTGAAGGCCACAACTCTATCCTGACGGGCATTTGTCTCCCACGGGCCTTCCCCCCATGACCAGGGTAAGCCTCGGCAGCAAGTGTGTGTGAACCAGTGTGTGTTGTCCCCCCACCCACCAGTGACAATTGTTTTTAATTATTTTTAATTCAATTTTTTTATCTAATATATTTATTGTATTTATTTTATTTATTTCCTTGCATTTTTTAGCTGCCCCCTCATTCCCATGGCATCTCGGGACGGCTTACAACAAATAAAATACAACAATAAAATTCAATTTAAAACATAACAGCAGCAACCACATCTTAATTTTTTTTCTAAGTTTTAGTGTATATATATCTACACTAAATCTAACTACTATTAACTATTCTAAAACCTATGGAACTAAATGGAATATCTAATAACTACAAAGGCCTAGTCCTACAAACACACTACAAACACACTATATCTCTATCTATCTCTATAACTAAGCTAACTCCTACTACTATCTATATCTATAGTAACTATCTAATATCTTATATCTATCTATGTATATTACACAAGGATGGGGGGACACAGACAGCTCACACCAAACAACACAGGGAGGGGTACAAAACTGAAATGAAACCTAAATCAATCTAATCCTACTCTAAATAAATCCAAAAACAGGGGAAGGGAATCAGGGAGGGAATATATAAAGGGAGGAGGGGAGGATTCA
>QEPC01007042.1:228053-265494 GCA_003113815.1 Sphenodon punctatus
GGCACCCTTCCTGCCCCGGGCCCAATGCCGGGCCCCTCGGTGCCCCCCCTCCCCAACCACCCCAGCCGCCTCCATGCCCGCAGGTGCCGCGCATCAATCTCCCGGTCCCCCCAGTCCTCCAGAGGGTGCAGTCTCTCAGGGGGGCCAGCTGGTTGAGGCAGTCCCCGATATAAGAGGGACCGAGACCGTATAGGGCTTTGTATACCAATACTAGTACCTTGAACTTGGCTCGATACACTATAGGCTCGGTACACTATACACTCAGGGGGGCCGACCGGGCGAGGAAGTCCCTGATATAAGAGGGTCCGAGACCATATAGGGCTTTGTATACCAATACTAGCACCTTGAACTTGGCTTGGTACACTATAGGCAGCCAGTGCAGATTTAATCGTTTATAACCTAACCTAACCTAATTTAAAACAGATAACCTAATGAGTTCACATTTCCAAGGGTATCAAAATTAACTAATATAGTCAGTAATTGTTTAAATTAATTTTTTTAATTTATGTTTTAAACTATCATCTTATAAAATTACTTAAAATTACACAAATTAACAGCTAAATTGACTGTAGCACTGGAATACTCTATATAGCAAACCATTTGAATATTTTCTATAAGTTTAGTCCGTTCAATGACCAAAATTTGCCATGTTGTGGGAGTCATTTTATGCCAGCAAAGTTGAGAGCATGCCTCAGAATAAGTAATTACATCAATTATCCAATGCTCCTCGGTAATAATAAGGAGGGAAAGGCAAAAAGTTGCAGGCTACATTTTATTGATCTTAGCTCACCAGTTCAGTATGTGTTAAATATCACAATGTAAAATCCATTTTACTGAACTCAGGTGGCAATTAGAATATTACTTTTCCAGGCAGTAATGGGAAAATGTCTAATTTTAGACAGTGTCCAATATTAAAAATGATACTTGACTGCCGAGCTGGCATAAAATAAATGTTTACTGGCTTTGCCAGAAACGCTCCACATTACTTTCGGCATTAATTCACACTGGGTTAGAGACATCTTTCTCCTCCACTCAACTGTCCTTAATGACAGGGAGCTACAGTCTTACTTCACAAAAGTTTGTTGAACATACAAACATACTTCCTACTCAAAGGATGAGCTTTTTAAAAATACTTTTTATTTTTAAAAAACCAACAACATGTACACGACACATATGTAAACACATGAGATAAGGCTGGTTCAATCTCCCTCAGCCACCACACTTTGGGCAGATGAGGGGAACAGGTCACACAACCTGCCCCCACCCTCTCTGTGGAGAACCCAGGCAGGCCACTGTCAGAGGCTCTGCGAACCGGCCACATGCACAGGCTCCCAGCCCTGCCACACCCATCACCACCTGTTCCACCTACTATCCCACCCCCAGCTATGATGTGACTGCGCAGGAATGGTGAACTCGCTCGCTGCTCAAGGGTGTGGCAGACCTCATCACGGGGTGGGCCAGTCTACACAGGGTGAGATGGTCCCACAAATAGGTTGGGCCAAGGCTGTTTAGGGCTTTCTAGGCAAGCACCAACACCTTGAATCGGGCCCGGAAGACTATAGGCAGCCAGTGCAGAGACCGAAGAACCGGTGTAATATGTTCCCAGTGGCCCAATCCCACCAGGAGATGGGCCACCTCATTCTGCACCAGCTGCAGTCTCCAAACAATCACCATGGGTAGCCCCACACAGAGCGCATTGCAGTAGTCTAGCCTAGAGGTTATGAAAACATGGATGACAGTGGCCAGGTCAGAGTCCGAAACATACGACCAAAGCCAATGCACCAGATGTAATTGGCAAAGACTCTCCTTGCCACAGACTCCACCTGAGAATCTAAGGAGAGCACCCCCAGACTCTGTACCTGGGGAACCAGGTGAGGGCAGACCCCCATCAGTGATGGAGCCATCACCCCCACCACCTTACTTACCAGCATCACCTCCGTCTTGTTGGGATTCAGTTTTAGTCGATTCACCCTCATCCAATTCCCCACAGCTGCCAGACACCCAGTAAGCACTGAGACTGCCAGGCCTGGGTCAAATGAAAAAGAGAGGTAAAGCTGGGTGTCATCAGCATATTGATGACACCGCACGTCAAACCTCCTGACCACCTCACCAAGTGGCTGCATATACACGTTGAACAGGAGAGGGGACAGAACAAAACCCTGTGGGACTCCACACAAGAGGCCTCGGTATGATGAAAAATAGTCCCCAAGCACCACCCGCTGAGTTCTTCCAGTGAGGAAGGAGCAGAACCAGTCAAGAACCACACCAGCCACCCCCGCCCGGTCCCACAGGCACGTCACCAACATCTCATGGTCAACAGTATCAAAAGCAGCAGACAGATCTAATAGAATCAGCAGGGCCAAATGACCCTGATCCAATTCCCGGCACAGGTCGTCAACCAATGCCACAAGCACAGTCTTGGTGCCATAACCCGGGTAAAATCTAATTACCTTAGATTATATGCAAAGATTGGGGATATAAACTTTCATGCTACAAATACTTTAAACTATTAGCAACTCAGACGGCATAAGATGACGCTAGAAGATTTAGTTTGTGATCCTCCCTCCACTCAAGTCAGTGGGAGTTTTGCCATTGACTTCAATCAAGTGAGGGTTCAGCCCTTAATACAGAAAAACCTGAGCAGTATGCAGAATAATCTGTGTTTTCCTAACACCAACATAAATGTATAAATGATGGTAGTCCAATATGAGTCCACAGTGAACAGGCACATTTATGGCTCTGAAACAAGAATACGGAAGTAAAATTAGCCTGAGACTTACAAACTGACTTAAGAGCTAGGGCTAGGATCCTCAGAAGGCGCTATCATGTCATTTTCGAAGCCCATTGTTTAACTTTAGGTTACAAGCAGAGGTGCTTGCATAATCCTCTCCTTCACTTCTCCAAAGCAACACTGATTTTTAGCACACTAAGCTGACTATACTCCAGAAAGGCCTAGGACTAAAATGGAAGGTCAAAACTCTTTTTAGATCATTCATGAATACATTAAACAGCACAAGTTCTAGTACAGATCCCTTAGGCACTCCACTATTTACTTTTCTCCAATGTGAAAACTGATCATTTAGTCCTACTCTCTGCTTCCTATCCTTCAGCCAGTTACCAATCCACAATCCAGTTACCAGCCTCCTATCCCTTAACTTTTTAATTTCCTGAAGAGTCTCTCATGAGGGATCTTACCAAATGCTTCCTGAAAATATAGATACACTATATCAATCACACACACCCCCTTATCCACATGTTTGTTCACACCCTCCAAAAATTCATTGTGACAGCACGCCTTTCCATTGCCCAGCTCTGTTTACAGTTAGGAAGATCTTCCAAAATTTAACCTAAATCTGCTTTTGTAACAACTGGAACCCATTTAAAATGTCTTACATTGGGGCCCCAACTTCTTCAAAATTCCATATTATGCGAAGCAAACTACTGGCACTTGAATAAATTATTATTATTACCAGGTTGCACGTGATATTGACTCATGTTCCCATAAGGTCTTTAGCTAATATCTATTTCATTTACTAGCAGATGTGTTAAATTCTGCCACATCATTTATCATTTCTTTGATCTAATCCATAATTTTTCCTGTAGGCTTGGTTCAATATTTCTGCTCTATTTAACTTTTGCTCCAATACTATTTGCTGGAAGAAACATAATTTGACAACAAATTTAACCTAAGTGGCTGTATGCTTCCTGTCAATTACTGATCACTGCTTTCTGCCTAATATAAATTATGACTTATAGCGGTAAGACCCATTATTTAATGCTTAAGAGAAAGTTCCCTCTCAACTCTGCGTCTGGCTGCCCATACCTTAAATAACTCACCTAAGGTAGGCAGCCCTGCTGTTACATTGCTTTGTGGATGCTTTATGACATGGGCATGGTAGATATTCTATATACAACAGTCAAAGCATGAACAGCTGTTATACAAAGTATGTTAGATTGTATTAAATATAGATTAGCAATATGAGGTTGATCCAGCAAGCCAGGAACTTCAGAGGCAATCTAGCCAAATGATCAGGACTCTTTCACACTTTGACCCTGTGAACTATCGTGTAGTGGCAGAGAACCTGGTTTACATCACTCTGTGAGCTGCATCTCAAAAGAACTTGATTTACATCATCCGGCAATCAGGGTATCTTGTTCGGCTAATCTCATCCAGTGAAAGAACTGACAGTACCAAGAGCAAAGACACTTAGTAACACTTGATAAGACTGATGTTTGCATAGAAGTTGCTCAACCCAAAACACCAAATGGTCAGCTGGAATAACAAAAGAGGCATCCCTGCAAGATATCTGCTTCACACCTGGAGAGGAAGGAGAAGATGTTCATCACATGGAGGTGCCAACTGATAACACCAGCCATCATCCTTCTGCATCAGCATGACAACGGTGATCGATACCAGGAAAACAAGCATCAGAACCAAGGTCATAAAGTCAAGTCAGCACCCAGGAACAAGAATAACAATAAACATCATTGCACAAGAATACCCTAAGAACTGTATACCAAAGAACATTTTCCTGCCCAGGACACTATAAAAGACTAACACAGAAACCAGAACTTTGTCACAACACTTGAAACCTAATTTGGTTCTAGTGGGTTGTGACTCTTTCCGGGGCTCCTCCGTAGGGGGTCCTACACCTTGACCAGACCAGGTTGCCACCTATCTCCTGTTCCTGACCAAAGGCATCCATTGTTTGAACTAGCAAGACATGTAAGACTCTGACTTTGGGTTATGGGCTTACTATAGCTAGGGAGAAGTCACTTGCTGCTGGATCAATAGCTTGGCTGTATGCTTATTCTATTATTATAATAAAACCCAGACTGATTTGATGCAACTGTGTCCAAGTACTGATTAAGGGTACAGTGTGTGTGTGGGGGGGGGGGTGCATTCCTCAATCCAGAAAGCTAATTCCTTATCTAACAGTGGGACAGGGAGTTGACACCTTGACTCCTGCCCCAGCTCTTTCCCCATGTAATACCACTTTTCTTTGCATGTTTCCCTTTCAGTTCAGTTTTATTTTGCATACACACACAATCCTTATATTTGTATCATGGTTTCTTGTAGCCCCAAGTCCTAGGTTTCCAAACTATGAATTGCAACTGTATATGGGGATCAGAGGAAGAAGACAGTGACAGATCTACAGAAGTGGCCTGAGTGAAGCCAGAAGAAGAAAAAAACAAAATAGATGCCAGGTCGGGGAGTCTATATAGACTTCCTAACCAGGCAGAAAAGGAGAAGGAAGTAACTAAAGCTTTAACATTCTTTGAGAAAGAATGTTAACAAAAAATCTATGGTAGTAGATAATAGGGGACTTCAACTTCCTGATAGCTGCTGAAACAATGGGGCTGATCCCATGCTGTGCGTGTGCCAGGCGCTTCCAGTGCACACGCACATGTGTGCAAATTGCATGCATCCCCATAGGGATTGCATTGTACTATGCTGCTCTCACTTGGGAATGCGACCAATGGGTGCAGCCACATGAGTTGTGGCGGCCTGATCCCTGTGCAGACCAATGGCGGGCAAGCACAGCCACCACAATGGGTGTTTTTACACACACATTTCTCCTGCGTGTTTGCTCTTACATCCTGACCTTTCTGTGCATCTAAATCACTCAACCAGATCTTAAACATCCAGCTCTTTGAACTTCTGCATAGAACTTCTCCCAGAAATTTTGTGTGTAAAAAGTTCTCCTGGTAAACTGCTTTGCTCCAGGCAACTGTGGTCATTTGGTTTCCATGGCAGCCTGTCACATCTACAGCTGCGGCTACCTTAGGCTGCCTCAGGGCAGTGTTTGTGTGAAGAATGCATCCAGGAACTGCCTCAGGGCAGTGTGTGTGTGAAACATGAATCCGGAACTTACTTGTGGACTTGTAAACCCAGAAGATTGAAAAATCTGGAACTTTAAGGCGTGCATAAAAATGCCCATTATGGAGCCAGCACAGAGAGGTGGGCAGATGGGCAGCTCCCCCCCACCCTGTGTGGGGCAACTGGGTCATTGTCGGAGCTTCCACCACGGCTGGGACGGGCCGAGGCACCGGCCACACAAACAAGCTCCTAGCCCTGTCCCACCTCCCCCAGCCCAACCAAACTCCTCCCACCGGCCATGACAGGACAGAGAGCAGCAGGTGACAGTCCCCACCACTCAAAGCCATGCCGTGGAGCTCACTACATGGCAGGGCAGAAGGGGTCCCAGCACACAAGCAGTCACACCCCGTATGGGGTAAGGCTGCTACGCAATGCATTCTCAGACTTTTTCTGAAGACACAGCACATAACGGCCAGCTGCTTGCCCCACCCTGGGGGTAACATATGGCAGCAGCTAGGCACACGATGCCCTGCATTGCATGGCCTGGCTGCTCAGACTGGGTTAAGGCTACCCCAGGTGTGGTAGCTTTCCCAGAGTGTTTCATATGGCTGCACCCAATAACACAGCAAACCATGGAATATTCAAAAAAGTTCTTATGTGTAGGGGACAACTTTCTCTTCCAGAAATGCACAGGAGAGATGTCTATGGATGTTTTTAGACAAGACAAAACTCCCATGACCAGACAATTAAGACCACAATTAAAATTTGTGCATACTCATGTGTGAATGACTCTTGTGTGTATTATGTGGAAACTTCCTTGTCGTAATCCAGTTTCTGGAAACACCCCCCCTCCCCAGAATGCACATTCCCAAACTGACATGCTAAAGACATGAATGAATGCCTAAGCACCGCTCACACGAGATTGTGTTTGCTAAAATTGCCATTTTGAAAGCATTCAAATGCTCCAATGGGGCGGATCCTGTATATGGACATCTGGGCAAACACACACCCACTCCAAATCACCCCAGTGCTGTTCACCCTGAGCCAGGCTTCCCCTGTTCCCCCCTTTCAAGCCTCCCAGCACCGCAGCTCCTGTACATG
The DNA here is from genome assembly GCA_003113815.1 of Sphenodon punctatus. NCBI lineage: Eukaryota > Metazoa > Chordata > Lepidosauria > Sphenodontia > Sphenodontidae > Sphenodon > Sphenodon punctatus. The sequence goes on from QEPC01007042.1 coordinate 234,976, forward strand.
CTGGGGGAGGCTCTAGGCAGCCCTCTTACCAGCTGCATCAGCTTCTTGCTCCCTGCCAGTCAGCACTGATTGGGGCCAGATAAAAACCGTCTCTGCCTCTCTTTCACTCTAATCAGCTCCTTGTCAGCGTGATGGGGAGGGGAGGGGCTAGTGAGAAGCAAAGCCCAGAGCCAGGGCCGGCCCCAGGGTTTGTGAGGCCATGTGCGAAGTCTTGGTGCAGGGCCTAATTTGTATAATTAGGCACCACCAAATTATGCAAATGTATACATTTACATAAAACTTACTCCCTCTGGACAGGAAGAATTAACATTCTCCACCACTCCGAGCAACAATGGAGAAGCATGGCCTCCTAATGCTTCCCCCCCTCCCCAGCCAAGTGTCTACCACCACTCCCCACTGCAGCGGCGGCAGCAGCAGCAGGGACACTGGATCGGGCTGGGAGATAAGGCTGTTTACAAACAGCTCCTCACGTGCTGATCAGAAGATTGCTACCTTGTAAAGAAGGTTCTTTGAGATGGCTCCCACATTCTCACAACTGGGTTGTGCACGCTCACCCTATTCAAATAATAGACCACATGATGGTCTTGAGCTCCTCTGGTATAAAAAGAACCCTCCGCCTCTGAATGACAGTTCCTTTCAACCCTTTCTAGAAATATAAGAAAATAATTCCATGTGGGGCTGGAAGGGTGGGTGTTGTGAGAATGTTAGGAGCCATCTCAAAGAACCTTGTTTGCAAGGTAGCAGCCTTCTGATCAGCACNGAAGAACCTTCTTTACAAGGTAGCAACCTTCTGATCAGCACGTGGGGAGGAGCTGTTTGTAAATAGCCTTATCTCCCAGCCCATCCAGTGTCCCTGCTGCTGCCGCTGCAGCACTACTAGAAGGTAGAGGCAGGTGGGGATGGGGTCTGGAGCCAGGGAGGGGAGGAAGAATCACTTTCTGGGGGAGAAGCTGGCTGCAGTCTGCTGCCCAGCCAGGCAAGTGAGGGGTCCCAGCTGGCAGCGGGGCCATGTGCGGCCGCACATATGATCGCACATGCCTGGGGCCGGCCCTGCCCAGAGCCAACCTGCAGGGTGAGGTGGGGAATATAAGCACCACCCTGTGCAGTCTCCTCCTCCTTCCTGCTCCTCTCCTATTGGGCGGGTCAGAGGGAGGAGGGCAGGGGGAACTCTAGAGGAGTCACTCACCCATTTCCCAGAAACCATGCTCAGGACAGCGCCCCGTGAAAGCAGTGCTTTCTGGGGGATTAGAGAAGTGCCAGGAGCTCCCAGGCTCAGTTCCTATGGATGATCCCAGCCAGTAGGAAGTAGTTTTAAAGCTATTCAGGGTGGCCTTTCCCAGGCGCTCGGAAAGCAGTTTTCCCTCCTCAGGAGAGGAGCTCTCTCTGCCCCCTCCCCTCTGGTAAAGGCAGGGGGAAGGGCAGGCTCTGGACTTTACTAGAGGGAGGGTGGACAGAGTGAGAGTAGCTCCTGTGGTATTTTGGTTGTTTGTTTGGTTATTTTAAAGTATATCTTGAGCTATATGTTTGGTGACTAAGAACACTTGACTTGCTGATTTTGCACACATTCTTCTGTGGTTTTAATGTTTTGGAATGAGGAAATACCTGCATTAGCAACTTTGAATTTTGTCCCCCACTCTTCCACCAATCCACCCACACTGGCTGGTGCAGCTGGCATTTACCCAGAGAAGAACTGTGCAGTATGGTTGGGGTCCTGAGAAACCCCATGCTGTGTTTATAGTGTGCATTTTAGAACTTATTGAGTTTTACTACACTTTGCATGAGTTCTGGTCGTGGCTTTCTTGGTTGAACAAACTTGAATTAATCACAATGGTTTGGTTTTGCTTGCTGTGTGCTGTGCATGATGCTGCACTGCTACTCTGCTTCCCCCCTGCTCTCCCAGGAATGCAGAGGCCATTTCTGTGGGCCCAACTGGAACTGGGCATGGCTGAGTCTTTGGCTCTTCTTTAAAATGTGCATGGACCTGGTCAGTCCCCTTGCTGTTTCTACCCTGTTTCTGTATCTCCTTTACTTTCTAATTTTAAGGGGCATGTGGAGGGGGGGGGCGTGGGTGGATTGGTGGAAGGGTTTATCTTATTTTCTCTTGAATATTGTTGTAGTGCATTTTTAAATGGTTCCTTTGCAGTTTGGTGTAGGTGGGATGTTGGTTGTTGTCTTTTTTTCCTACAAGAAGGCCACATGTTGGCTAGTGAGCATTCCACCCTGCCTGGCTGTAGTAGCTGATTTTTACCCAGCAGCACAACTGTGCAACTCCACACTGGCTTTTACCCTGCAGCATGGCTCTGTCTACCGTTGGTCAGACTTCACCTACCGCTGACCACACCCACTTCTGGCCCAACCCTGCGCCCCACCAGCCTTAACCCACCAGCTGCCAACTGAATCCAGTTGAATTGAATCCAATTGTGCCAATTGCTATTTGCTCCAATTGTCATTGCCAAAATGTAGCTTTTGTTGGTATATGCAACATCCATAAGTTAATGCCTGCTGTATTAAGAACAGTAATTGACTATAGAGCCACCAGATGGTGCTGCTAAGTTTATGTGTACATGGAAGGGAGATGGGGTTTTGCAGTTGAATTCCTTTGTGTAACCACTCCTTCTTCCCTTCTCTCTCTTTGTCTCAGTCTCCATTTTGTCTTCTTACTAGTCAGATGTAACTCAAGATTCTGTGCCTGAGAAAGCTTAAGTAAAGTTCTGTTTTTAAACTTTCAGCTTCATTTGTCCTTACTGATTGTGAATCAGTTATTACTCTGCAACAGGTTATGGACCCAGACCTCTTCAGAACAGCCCAGAACAACTCTAAAGTCTGGAAGTGAGCTGAAAGGAAAAGAGGCCCAAAGGAAACTCCCAGAGGAGGCCTACTAACTGTAAGTGAGCAGAAGAACCAGAATCCCAATCTGAAGGGAGGGAAGCAAGCATGGCCAGGAGCTCTGAATTAAAGCTTTCAGTCTGCAAACTGAATAACACAAACTACCAGTTGTGGAAATTCAAAGTAGAAATGCTCCTATCCAAAGATGACCAGTGGGAGGTGATCACCACAGACAGACCTGCAGCAAACCCTGAGGTGTGGGACAGAAAGAACAGACAGGCAAAGGCAACCATAAGCCTGCTAGTAGAAGATGACCAGTTAATCCACATAAGGGAGGAGGCCACAGCAAAGGGCATGTGGAATGCACTGCAGAAGCTGCATGAAAGGACCAGCTTGAACAGTAAGCTGTTTCTCCTAAGGAAACTGTACCAGATGAGACTTGGTAAAGGGAAGGAGATGCAGGATCACATAAATTCAATGCTGGAAGTGGTAGCACAACTGCGAGGCATCGGTGAAGAGATAAAAGACAACCACGTGGCAGCCTTACTTCTCTGCAGCCTGCCTGAATCATACAGCGCCCTCATAAACGCCCTAGAGACAAGGCCTGAGGCAGAACTAACACTGGAATTTGTAAAAGGGAGACTCATGGATGAATTCCAGCGCAGGAAAGAAATCATGCAAGACAATCAGGAACAGGATAAGGAAACTGCCCTGAGAATTGCAGACAACAGATTGCACAAGAAGGAAACAAGGGCATGTTTTCGGTGCAAGAAAGAAGGACACCTAAAGAAAGACTGCTCCATATGGAAGGCAGAACAACAAAAGCGATCTCCACAAGTGTCTAAGCAAAGGGCCAAGGCTACAACCAGTGACACAACCACAGAACAGTGGAGAGGATGTTTTAGAGCAACACAGACCAACTCATCACAGGACTGGTGTGTCGACTCTGGAGCCACAAGTCACATGACCAGCGACAAGAGCTTTTTCACGGTACTGGACCCAAGCAACAAAGAAGAGATATACCTCGCTGATGGAAGCAGCATCACTGCAGAAGGTATTGGCGAAGGAATTCTAAGTTGCAACAAGCCACACGGAGGCACACTAGCAATACCGGTAAAGGATGTGCTGTATGTACCTGGCTTAGAGGGAGGACTCCTATCCGTTAAACGCCTAACAGAGAAAGGGCTCACCGTCAAGTTCCGGGGTAATGAATGCACAATCCAGAAGGGGACAAGGGTCCTAGCCAGAGCCTATGCAGATGAGCACCTGTATCGCTTGAGTGCAACCAAGGAACAAGCAAAACTCACTGCACATGAGCAACACAAGGACTGTATTCATCTGTGGCATCGACGCCTGGGTCACAGGCACCCGGAAAGTATAAAGGAACTGCAAAGACAGCAGCTGACAAAAGACCTGATAGTAACAGCATGTCCCTTGACCATGAGATGTGAATGCTGTATCAAAGCTAAAGCCACCAGAGCAACGCTCCCCAAGGCAAGCCAGACAAGAACCTCCAAGCCACTTGACCTCATACACAGCGATGTGTGCGGCCCCATGAAAGTACCCACACCTGGAGGGAACAGATACATAGTGACATTCATAGACGACTACTCAAGATACACAGTCACATATCTCATGAAGCATAAGGATGAAGTACTGGAAAAATTAAGGGACTACATAACCATGACAAGCAACAGATTCCAACGCAAGCCGCTCGTACTTCGAACCGACAACGGAGGCGAATACACAGGAAAGAGAGTTGAAGACTTCCTGAGAGCCCACGGGATAGAGCACCAGAAGACGGTACCATACACGCCCGAGCAAAATGGGGTAGCTGAAAGAAAGAACAGAACCTTAACAGAAATGATCAGGTGCATGTTGACTGACTCTGGACTGCCAGAAAAATATTGGGGCGAGGCAGTAGTTACGGCGACATATCTACAGAACCGACTCTACTCAAGAACAGCAAGTAAAACTCCGTACGAACTCTGGTATGGAGAGAAGCCTAGTGTGGGACACATCAAAGTGTTTGGATGCAAGGCATACGTGTACATTCCGGAAGAGAAACGCACCAAACTACAAAACCGAGCTGTGGAAGGGATTCTTGTTGGATACAGCGAACACTCCAAAGGATACAGAATCCTCAACCCACACACAGACAAAGTAACTATCAGCAACAGCGTGACTTTCGAAGAAAACCCAAGCAACAGTGTAATGTCCTTACAAGAATCAGGAGAAGAAGCATGTCCTGAATCAGGAGGAGAAGAGCGTCCTGAACAAACAGTTGAAATCAGCACAAGCTCAACTGAGATGCAGGAACAAACCCAATCACCTGCAGATGTTGAAATCAGAAGATCTACCAGGGAAAATAAAGGCAAACCACCCACCCGCCTGTCCTACAAAGCAAGTACCGACAGACTGTCTGAGCCATCAACATGGGAAGATGTCTTACAAATGTCAGAAGGGGAACACAACAAATGGACAAAGGCAGCTACAGAAGACATGGTAGCAGATGCCCTGACAAAACCTTTAGCAGGAGAGCGCCACCGAAAGCTACTAAGTAAAATGGGTTTAGTAGGTTAACTTCTGTCTGTTGAGAAGGGGTGTTGGTATATGCAACATCCATAAGTTAATGCCTGCTGTATTAAGAACAGTAATTGACTATAGAGCCACCAGATGGCGCTGCTAAGTTTATGTGTACATGGAAGGGAGATGGGGTTTTGCAGTTGAATTCCTTTGTGTAACCACTCCTTCTTCCCTTCTCTCTCATTGTCTCAGTCTCCATTTTGTCTTCTTACTAGTTAGATGTAACTAAGGATCTGTGCCTGAGAAAGCTTAAGTAAAGTTCTGTTTTTAAACCTTCAGCTGCATTTGTCCTTACTGATTGTGAATTAGTTATTACTCTGCAACAGCTTTATAGGTACCAGGTGACTTTTTTCACCTGCTAATTTCATGCATGTCTAAAAACACCCACTTTTGATGACTAGTAACCACACAAAAAGAGCTGTCGATATTCTTGTGCCTCAGCTCATTAGGGAAGAAGCTGCTGGGAGCAAGGGTGTCTCACTGCACTATGGAAAAGAACAGGCAAGAGTATCTCCCTTCTTCCCCAACACACACTACATAGGGCTCTAATTTCTAGGGGAGTGCATTTCATTTTTGTTACTATAATAACAAAAATGAAAGAGAACTCTTTCATTTTTGTTATTAAATAAAGAAAACAAAAGAACATAATAATGAAAAATGGAAGCTTTGTTTGTTATTATGAGTTAATAGGAAAAGACTGAAAAACACATTTCCAGATATAACTTTTTTGTTTCTTATTTGAGTTTGATTAACCTTGGGGCGATTGTACCCCCAATGTAGGGAATTATGTGTACCAAATTTCAGACAGACTGATTAAAGGAACGGATTCTTTATGCAATTATATTTTATGATTTTAAGAAAAGCTGCATACACATTCCTGACTCCAACATCTTTGTCTTACATTCAATTTGTCACAAGACTGAGTAGGCTATGCCCCTCCCCAAGATTACTATCTCTGCCAAATTTCAGAAATATTGGATAAAGGGTCCGCAATTTACTTGTAAACACATTTCAGACTGTAACTTTTTTTATTTGCATCCCTTTTATATGAGATTTGGCAGGATCATATCTCAGACCTTCAGGATTATCTCTGCCAAATTGTAGAAAGATTTTTTTTAAAGGGTCCAAATTTTATAAGCAATTCACGTTTCCCTCTTGAAGACTTTTGTTATTCAGGTAAATAGCACATGCAGTGGCATTCAGACAGGCATAAATGGTCCTGAAGGTCTTAGATACAATCCTGCTAAATTTCATGTAAAATGGCTGGAATAAAAACACGTTACAACCAGAAATACCTGTAAAAGTAAATTGCTCATAACATTGGGACCCTTTAATTCAATCCTTCTGAAATTGGCAGAGATAGTAACATTGGGGAGGGATATAGTCTTGACAAGTCTCATCCAAATCAGATGGGAGACAAAAGATGTTAGTCAGAAATGTGTATGCAAATTTTCATAAAATAACAAAATTCAACTCCTTATAAATTGGGTCTCTCTATCCAGCCTTTCCAAAAGTTGTCACATGAACTGTCCTCTGTTGAGGGTACACACCTGCCAAGTGTCATCCAAATAGGATGGAAAAATATATAGCCAAAATTGGGGTTTCCATTGAAACCAATGGAAATCAAAAGTGAAAGTAAAAATGAAAACGAAACAGAAGGCTAACGAAATACAACAAAAATGAATGACATTTTTATAATGAAAATTAAAGTAATAACAAAAACAAAATAGAGTTACTGTGCACATCCCTAAATTTGTGGTGGTCACACAGCACAGAACGATATATAGGTGATATTTCTGCCGGCCAATTGGCATCACAAACACTGCACATCTTGTACCACAGTGACAAACAAGAGAATTCCTGGCATAGGCTCATACTCTCCAGATGCTGTGTAGATGTATAACTTTGGAACCCTTTATCAGATCCTTTTGATATTTGACCCAGTTACTCCTAAAGGTCTGAGATAGAAGCCTTCCAAATGTCATGTAAACTGGCTGGAATACAAAGAGGTTATAGCCAGAAATGCATTTCAAAGTAAATCGCTTTTAAAATTGGTACCCTTTATCCAATCCTTCTGAAATGTGACACGGCTAGGGGAAATCCTTGGGGAGGGGTATAATCTTGCCAGATTTCATCTAAATAAGATGGGAAACAAAGATGTTACAGCCAGGGATATGTACACAGAATTTTGTAAAATAACAAATTTCAACTGCTTATAAAAAGGGATCCTTTAACCATTCATTCTGGAATTTGGCACACATAATGCCCACCAGGTTTCATCAACCCAGATGAAATAAAAAAGTTACAACTGAAAATGTTGTAACAACTGAAAATGTTTTCCATTGAAACCAATGGAAATCAAAAACAAAAGTAAAAATGAAAACAAAACAAACACTAGCAAAATATAATGAAAAGGTATGACATTTTAATAATGAAAATGAAATAACAAAAATGAGAGTTTCTATGCACATCCCTACCTCAAATTTTGTGGACCCAGAGTTCTGTTGCAAGCCCGCAACTTGAATAGGAAACTGAGAGCTCATATTAGCTTCTTTCACCATTCAGGTAGAACTTCATAATCACTCTGTTGGCTATGTTTGAGTTCCTGGCTCATTGTGAATGCTTTTGCACAGTCTAATGATAAGCCATTTACACTGGCTTAATAAAAAGCACAGCCTTTTCCACTGATATTTACTACCTCTGCATACTTCGTTTATGAAGAAATGGTTTGGTCATACTCAACAATGTAAAAAGGGTACCGATCCATGAAGAAGTGTTGTTATGGGGGGAAAAGGAGAAAGGATACAATAGATGCACAAGTAAAAATCCTGCAGTTTAAAGTCTTTGATTTGCAAGTTGTCATCCAAACTTTCAGGAATTTCCTAAATATTTATTTCAGCAGAAAAATAAGGCCCAACTTTTGCTATATTGTGTAGTCTAAAATATTTAAAACTACAGCTGGGAATACAGAGAACATGTTCAGAAGTACAATGTTGGCTGTTCAAATGTGGAAGTAATCGCCTGAGGTTGCACCACATCACCCCTTGTCATCATTCAGCACAGTCAACATGACAAAAACGCAGAAACATGGTTCGCGAGACAGACTGCATTTGCCTCAAAAGACCTGCCCTACTTGGAAAGAAAGAGAAAAGGCCTGAGTTGTCCATATGTACATCGTCACTAGTGGCTGATCAGATAGGCACACTTTTTATTATTATTGTTCCTGCTTCTACTGTTGGTAGTAACAAACCAGTGGTTACATTTACAGATATTTACTGTAATTTCAATTGGTAATCCCATCAATGGCTGCATAAAATCTGTGGTGAATTAGCATGTGGTGGGTGTTACAGTTTTAGTTCTAAGCATTCATTTGGACATTCAATTTATTTATCTATTTATTTGTTTTTCATTTTTATTCTCCATAGACTCAGGGCAACCATTACATATGTTTGTGCAAACATGAGTTATGTCACACACTTAGCATGGACTGTGATCTCTCAGAAAGCATGGTTGTGGATAGCATGCATGTAGATGCTCTTATGTATAGGTAAGCCTGCTGGACCATTTCCAGTCACCTGAGTTACCAGAGGAATCCCTTGAAATTATGGGCAGCTTTTAGCTAACAGCTGGTGGGAGAACTGAGGGGACTGTGTCGGGCAACTGCAGAAACATGCAGTGGTAGGACTGAAATGAAAAATGCAGGTGGATTCCATCTTTGAAAGATCAGCCCTGTCTGATTCAGACCCAGTGGAATGGGGACCATCCACAATCCTGCCCTGTTCAGTCAGCTATCCAGGTTGGCAGCCCTACTTTCCCTCCCCTTGTGCAGTGTCATTTTGTGCATGCATGCAAAAGTATTTTGTTAAATATACATGTGAAAAAAGGCACCACACTGTGCCATGCAATGCACACACATTGACAAATACTTCTTTGTGCATGTGTCAAAAAGATGTTTTTAGGGCTGAATGAGATTTTGCCAAAATGGGAAATCTCATTGAAATCCCAATTCCCAATACTGTCTTGGTTGAATCAAGAACTGCTTGTACGCAGTATGTCTCGACCGAAATTTTGTTTCTCAATTTACCAATTTTACACATACCAGGATTCCATTTACTGCTTTGCCGTTTACCACTTTGCCATCCATTTGAAGTCACAAGAGGTAATACCAATGCATTTCTTGCACTCCATTTTTTCCCTGTCACTCATTGACAGAGACACAGGTTCATTTACTACTCTGCAATTCAGTTGCAGATTGGGCAAAGCAAAGGAAACATCATAAAACAATGAGTCTGTCTGAAGGAACTAGAGTGGAGGTTAAGAGGCAATAGGAGGAAGTTAAGGGGTGAACTATTTGCATGGGGATCAGCTTAGAAATGCAGAAACAACAAACCCAGAAGTAAAACAGTAACCCCAGCAATGCGGTGAGCAGTAAACGAATGGCATGTGGTAAGCAGTAAGTGAAAAGTCAGTAAATTGGGATGGTATCTTGTGGTATTGCAAGAATTGAGAAATCGCATCGTATTGGGAAACAGCTTGGAAATCAATCCTGGTTCCCGATATGGCAAAATTTCTCATGAGTAGCAATTTAGCTGCTCATTTCAGCCCTAGTGTGTTTTTTTTAGTATGGACACATGAATGGAACAATTGACACAGTCCACGGAGATCTAACATGGCCAAGATTCCATGCTGAATCTGTGTGTGTGTGATTTAAATCCACAAAGACATACACGCTGATCTGCTTCAACCCTATGTAGTGACACAAACATCTGTAAAACCAGCCACAACTCCAGATGATGCCAGAATTTTCAGTGTCTGATGGATTTACCATTTATGGTATGGTCTGGTAACACCCAGTGTTTACTTGTGTTGTCTGACCACTTCTAACACCTAGCAATTCCATGATGATTCATGGAAAAGATTTCTGAGAAAATATCTTCCATAGATCACTCTGGATTTACTACATGGTAGAAGTTTACGCCCATCACAAAATTGTAGTGTATTACCACACATTGCATTTCCATTTTTGACAGGTTTTCTCAGTCTAAATTGTGACATCTGAAATTACTGAAGAAGATGTTGGTCCAACGTCTGTTTTTGATTCGCAGTGATGTTTTGCCCTGAAATGACAGTGTGTATGGTCACACACGAATAATTTTAGACAGTTAACAACTTTTTACCTGAATTGTTTAAGATTTTATGTGCGTACGTCCGTGCATGGGATATTTTATTTGAATTTAGCCCATGTTTTGGAAAACGTGGCTCTGATAGCGGTTCGTTCTTTTTTATTTTTTTACTAAATCGATATCTGTGTAACTGCCTCCTTAAGTTTCAGAATCTTATATTTTAATTTTCTTTGGTTATGGAAAGAAACTATGGCAACATTTTGCAGTAACTAACATTGGGCATTTTTACACACACCTTAAAGTGCTGATCTTTCAATCTTCTGGGTTTACAAGTTCACAAGTAAGTTCCAGATGTATTCTTCTCACTCACACACACCCACACACACTGCCCTGAGGCAGCCTAAATTAGCCGCAGCTGTGGCCATGATGGGCTGCCATGGAAACCAAGTGACCACAGCTGCCTGGAGCAAAGCAGTTTAACAGGAGAATGTTTTACACACAAACGTTCTGGGAGAAGTTCTCGCAGAAGTTCAAAGAGCCAGATATTTAAGATCTGGGTGATTGATTTAGACACACAGAAAGTTCACAATGTCACAGCAAACTTGCAGAAGAAATGTGTGTGTAAAAACACCCATTGTCAAGAGGGGTTTCTGATGTGAAAGAAACTGTCAATCATATCCCATTAAACAGTGTGTGTACATACGGTTTTTTTCCATATGACGTGCAGCTCTGAGCCTAAAGACTTTAAGTACTTCTCCTCCCCCTTACCTTAACATCCCACATTTATTATTTACCAGAAGTCTATGCCCAGGGTAACACACAATACCAAATCCTTCACCTCAAAACCCAAGAGAGAGTACATCCTGCTTGAGCTGATCTTTTGCAAGATGCTGATGTTTTATTTGCTGGAACTGGCTCTGAATTTTTCTGGCCTTTCTGAAATCATTTTCACATCCTTTATGATAAGTTTTGACAGTTTTTTTATACTGAAGTTATAATTCAAATCGCCCAAAGCCAAATGTCAGCATTTTGCAAAATGAATACAGGTGCAGAGCCATCATCGTCTATGACCAACAATGTGCTGGCACCATTACTTGCATAGGAGTGAGAAGCTTTCTGAAAACATCACATTGGTGCTTTAAATCCTGCAGCAGATTGTTCACAGTTCACTCTTTACCAAAACCCTTCCATGTGCAATTTCGTAATGACCTTCATCTGTAGAGCTAGCCAGCTAAAACATTCCCCTGTAGGCTGCTTGACGTAGGTTGCAATCCTGAAAATGCTTCCTTATAAGCAGTCCCATCAACTTTATTACATCTGGTGAGTAAGTGGTTCCAGGGTGTGGCAACTGTGTTGAGTTAACTATTGGTTGACTTGTTTATGAAGTATGAAAAATCTCTCCAAACCTCAGTCCTTTGGGCTGTACTACTGCCAACATATTCATAAGAGTGTGAAATAGCTTTTCACCAAGGAAGAACCTGCAAGGAGGAGCAGAATAATGGAGGTCAGCTGCTGGCCACCATTTGATGAATGCTTTGCTGGTAACTATGTTTCCACAGCAAAAATCAATCCAGAAATTTGTTCTGTTGTATTTTTATTCCAAGATTGTGCAGCTGAGGGATTCTTTATATATTGGTTTTGAATCACCAGCCATTTTAGATAGTCACTATCCTTAAAGTACTTAGTTTGCTTAAACATGTGCTGCATAGGGTGGCCAGATATGCAATTTTTAGAGGACACGCTGATGCAGCCCTGCAACCTGTTTTTCTCATAAAAGTGTCCTCTAAATTTTGCATATCTGGCCACCCTAGTGCTACAGATAACTGGATATGGTGTTTTGCACACAGAGTAATCTTTTCACTTTGAAGAATGCACTTCTAATAACCATAATTCCCTGTGCACTGCACTGGCTGCCTATAGTCTACCAGACCCAATTCAAAGTGCTGATGCTGGCGCTGACCTAAATTTATTTATTTCGCACAGGCAGCTCTGGACAGCACACAACATCAAATATTAAAAGCATTAAAACAACTTTAAAATAAACAACAAAGGGAGGCATAAAAATTCCTCACCGCCCACCACCCTAACCCATTCCCCCACCTACCCATCCTCCCCGCCCCCAAAGCCAGGCGGAACAGCCATGTCTTACAACAGTGTTGAAACGAGGGGAGATCCGGGACCAAACGGGCCTCCCCCGGCAGGGAGTTCCACAGCCTAGAAGACCCTCTCCATAAAACCATGCTCAGTCTGGGTTCTACCTACCTGAGAAAGCAACCTCATTCTTCATGCCCCGGGGTGTCCCCTGCGGTTATCTGGGGGCACCCTCGTGGACGTCCCATGTTTTTGTCAGGTGGCCACTGTGAGGAGGGTGTTTTCAGTGGCCGCTCTGTTGCTGTGGAACTCCCTTCCAGTGGAGGTCTGCCTCTGCCCAGATCTGCTCACCTTCTGGTGGCAGTGCAAGACCTGGTTGTTCCACCAGGCATTTGGTGGAGGGGTGTCAAGCCCCCCCGCAGGCCATGCCCACTGGTGGGGGGCCGCTCCGATCAGGGGCTGCCCTTAGGCCCTGACCTGGACACCCCAGACCCCTCTGACCCTGCACCGTCCCCACCCTCGGCAACAGCACAAGACACCCCTCCTCCCTCACAGACACCCCCACCAGCCCAAGCTCAGACAGGCGCAGAGCCCTCCAACGCAGCAAACCTGGTGTAGTTTCCTTGTGTTGGGTGAGAGTGGGGCCCAAGACTCCTTCCAAATGCTTGGCGCCCTATGATGACTGTCTCTTATACACATCTAGATGTGGGGGGCCGCTCCGATCAGGGGCTGCCCTTAGGCCCTGACCTGGACACCCCAGACCACTCTGACCCTGCACCGTCCCCACCCTCGGCAACAGCACAAGACACCCCTCCTCCCTCACAGACACCCCCACCAGCCCAAGCTCAGACAGGCGCAGGGCCCTCCAACGCAGCAAACCTGGTGTAGTTTCCTTGTGTTGGGTGAGAGTGGGGCCCAAGACTCCTTCCAAATGCTTGGCGCCCTATGATGATAGGGACCTGAGCTCTATAAGGCCTATAGGTCCACACACTATCCTGATGGGCATTAACCCTCCGAGAGACCACGCCAGCGTCTCGAGTCTGGGTCCGTGCGTGGGTAATCTGAGTGAGCGAACGCGTGCAATCCCTGGTCTCTTGCCCTTTTCCCCACCTTAGCCCCCCTCAGTAACAGAATCACCAGCACCTCTTCCCCTTTCAGGTGGTTGCGCAGATGGATATAGCAAAGAAAATAGATGACCTTGTTCGAGCGGTCCAATCCGTGGCCCTCAAGGTTCAGGTCTTATAAGAAAACCAACAGGCCCTGACTGGAGCGGTGGCCCAGCTCCAGGGTGCCCCTGCAGCACCTCCCCCCTGGCATAGTCCCTGTGTCAGTCCCCATCCCGGAGGCTGCGGTGGTGGCTGTACCGAGGGAACCCCCGTGTTGAAAAGTTTCTGGGGGCTTGCAAGGTCTTCCAGGGCTTCATGGCCCTGTGTAGGCTGACCTTCTCAATGCAACCCCAGACCTACCCTACCGACACCTTGAAAGTAGCCTACATCATAGGGAACTTGGGGGCACCACCCTGGAATGGGCTACCACTTTGTTAAAGGGAGACCGTCCCTTATTGTCTAACTATGCAGACTTTGTAAAGGAGTTCACTCTCCTTTTTGATCACCTCCACCGGGTGCGGGATGCAGAAGCCGCAATCATGTCCCTCAAGTAAGTCCATGGGGGGCTTTTGGAGTATATTACTCAGTTCCAACAATTAGCTCTAGAACTGCAGTGGCCCAATTATGTTTTCCAGGTTATGTTCCAGTGGGGCTTGTGCGAAGAGCTGAAAGACCAACTTGCCCTTATGGCTCTCCCTGAGGCGTGGGAAAAACTTGCGACGTTGTCCCTCCACATTGATGATCGCTTAGCAGAAAGGTGCCATGAACGCAAGCAAGAGCCACAAAGTTTCATCCCCTGGGCATTGGCCCTGTCACCACCTTGGACAGGTGCCTCGAAGGCTGCAGATCCAGAACCCATGCAGCTCGGCGCATCGCGAGGACCCCTGATGAAGGAAGAAGATGAGAGACACCGCCGGTTGCAGGTGTGCTTCTACTGTGGAGAGCCGTCCCACTTCATCCACGAATGTCCCTCTTTACCCCCACACCGACAAGACTCAGGAAATGCCCGGGGTCAGGAAGGACTGCGGGCGCCCAGACCATAAAGGTAGCCCCCTCTACTCAGGGGACACAGCGGACACATCTGTGTATGCCCCTCACTATTCATCTGGATATGGGACATTCTGTTATGACCTGGGCCATGGTGGACTCTGGTGCCTCCGGCAATTTTATGGATAATAATCTCCTGAGCAAATATGTGATCCCTACTCAACCCAAGATGAGCCCAGAATTGGTTCATTCAATCGACGGTTCTCCATTGGTTTCTGGACCCATCACTCTGCAAACACGCCCTTTACCATGTGCAATGGGGGCACACCACAAAACTGTATCATTTGACGTGGTCTGCACCCCTCTTTTTTTGGTCGTCCTGGGATTGCCTTGGCTCACATGACACCGTCCGCAAATCAGTTGGACTGAGAGGCAAGTGTAATTCGATTCCCCCTATTGTAGGGCTACATGTCACTAACCCGGACCCAACCGGGCCGGGGTTTTGGTCACCACCAGTGACACTTCCCAACCCATATTTCAATTACCATCCAAGTATACGGATTTTGCCAATGTCTTCAGCAAGGTTCAAGTGGCAGAGCTACACCACTCCCCACCCCACCCCCATCGGGCCTATGACTACCCCATCAACCTCCTTCATGGCAAAGAACCCCCGTTTCGCCGGATTTACGTCCTTTCAACCCCAGAGTTAGGAACCCTCCAACAGTACCTGGATGAGAGCCTCTGGAATGGCTTCATCCGACACTCCTGTTCACCAGCAGGGGCCCCCATATTTTTTGTGCCCAAGAAGGACAGAGGCCTCTGCCTGTGCATAGATTATAGGGGCTTGAATGAGATAACCATAAAAAATAGATACCCTCTTCCGTTAATTCCTGAGTTGCTGAACTGCCTGCAGGGAGCTACCATCTATATGAAGCTCGATCTTCGAGAGGCCTATAAATCTGGTACCAGTGTGACCCGGTGATGAATGGAAGACCGCGTGCTGCACCCGATACGGACACTATGAGTATTTGGTCATGCCATTTGGCCTTGTAAATGCCCCAGCTACATTCCAGCATTTCATCAATGATATATTGAGGGATCTGCTGGACGTCTCAGTTATCGTCTATTTGGACGACATACTCATTTACTCCACCTCTTTAAAACAGCACATTCTCCACGTATGGCAGGTGCTACAGAGACTCTGAGACAACAGATTATATTGTAAAGGGGGGAAATGTGCCTTTCATTTGACAACCGTCAAGTTCCTGGGTTTTGTGATTTCCCCCACTGGCATCCAAATGGACATACTGAAGATAGGGGCAATCCAACGGTGGCCAACCCCAAAGGCAGTGAAACCCCTCCAGCGCTTCCTGGGAAGCATGAATTACTACAGACATTATATTCCTAATTACGCAACTATCGCCTCACCAGTCACACTGTTATTTTAAAAGGACCAGCCCTATCTCTGGGGAATTACTCAGAAGCACAGCTTTGGACTCCTTAAACATGCTTTTACCTTGACCCCTCTTCTTCAACACCCTGACTTCGAGTACCCTTTCTATGTGGAGTCCGATGCACCCAGCACCGCTATCAGAGCAGTATTGCTACAGGACACCCTTACCTCTAAACAACCCCTACCATGTGCATACTACTGCCGCCAACTCACCCCTGCGGAGCAAAACTATACTATCTTCAACAGGGAGTTGCTTGCTATTAAGATAGCTTTTGAGACCTGGCAGTACTACCTTGAAGGGGCAAAACACCCCATCATGGTGATCACAGTTCACAAAAACTTGACCTTTTTACAAACCGCTCAAATAAATAATGCCTGACATGCCCGCTGAGCTTTATTCTTTGCACGGTTTACCTTTCACATTCAGTATTGCCCGGGGCACCTTAATGTGTTAGCTGATGCGCTCTCTCGCTGCTAGAGTGACAAGACAGTGACCCCAGAACAAAAGGAACCATATTCAACTCCAAGGTATTTGCCGCCTCCCATGTAAACATGGAATAGCTTCAAGAAGCAAGCAAGAAAGAACTACCTGATCTCCCCAACCCTGGATGTCAACTGACAGAGGGGCTGTGGACAAAAAAAGGACAGATACTGGTTCCTAGGGATGGGCAAACAAAACAGAGTTAGGAAATTCGGTTTGGTTCAGTCTGAAATTCGAGTTTGGAAATTTGGTTTGGTTCAGTTCGGTTCGGAAGTTTGGTTCGGTCGACTGAACAGACCGAGTTCAGTCAAATTCCGAACTTCCGAACCAAGTTCGGCCATTCAAAACCAGGTTTTTTGGTGTGTGTTGCCNCGAACTTCCGAACCAAGTTCGGCCATTCAAAACCAGGTTTTTTGGTGTGTGTTGCCACTAGGGATGGGCGAACAGAACAGAGTTCGAAAGTTCGGTTTGGTTTAAAATTTGAGTTCGGTTTGGAAGTTCGGTTCAGTCAACCGAACAGACCGAGTTCGGTCCGAACTTCGAACTTCCAAACCTCGTTCGCCCATCCCTACTGGTTCCCCCCTCCTGTAGGCCCCAAATCCTGTGGGCACACCATGATGCACTCTTAGTGGGATACCGAGGGCCACAACGCACTCTACAAATGATTCACCGGACCTTTTGGTGGCCATCTATAGTTTGTGACGTTCACCAACACATCGAGCGGTGCACTACCTGTGCCCAAACAAAGGTCTCCTGAAAGGCCCCTGTTGGGCTTCTCTAACTTTCATCACTTCCGCAGGGACCATGGCAACAGGTCGGGCTCAATTTTATCATCGAGCTCCTCCCCCCCCCCTCGTTCTTACAACACTACCTTCGTTATCGTGGATCACTTCATGAAGATGGTCCACTTCGTGGCCTGCAAAGGACTGCTCTCTGCTTGACGGACAGCACTGCTTTTCATCTGACATGTGATTAAGCTACACGGATGTCCCTGAGAAATAATTAATGATAGGGGTTCCCAGTTTACCTCACGTTTTTGGATTGGGCCGGTTATGGTCCCGAGGAGTGCTCCTGGGAGCCGGTCTCCTCCGTCCATGCCCCTCGCCTGGTGTGGGCATTTCACCGGCATCACCCTTCCAAACCTCGCCCCTCTTGGGGGATTGGGAGGGGGCCTCACCGGGAGGGTACTGTCAAGTCCCCCCGCGGGCCGCACCCACTGGCGGGGGGCCACTCTGATCAGGGGCTGCCCTCGAGCCCTGACCCGGACACCCCAGATCCCTCTGCCCCTGCGCTGCCCCCGGCAACGATGTAAGGCACACACCGTCCCACACGGACACCCCCACCAGCCCGAGCACAGATGGGTGCAGGGCCCTCCAACATGGCAGAGTTAGCCATGCCCCCAGTGTGCCGCTCCACATGCTTGTGGGAGCACACAGGGGGCGGGGCCTCAGGGATAAACACCAGTGCCGGGAGGCACTTGGCGCTGGTGATTGAAGTGGAGAAACTAGGCAACAGAGCAAGCGATAAGTAGTGTGCTGTTTTGGGTGAACTATTGAGAGTTTTGGGTGCTTAGTGTTTGAGAAGCCTTAGTGTTTATTTGTTGTTGCCCTGTATTCTTTGCATGTGTGCTTGAGAGTGTGAGTGAGTGAGAGCCTGAAGAGTGCAAGTAAGGAGTGTGAGCCCCGCCCTTTTCCCCAGGAGCATTACCCTTTCCACGCTGGTGTGCAAGCCCCTTTCCCTTATCCCCTCGTTCCCGGGCCCCCCATCCTCTGTTACCCTGTCACTTTCCCTACACTACCTCCCCTCTCCCCCTTCCTGGTGTGGTTTCTGTGTGTTGGGTGAGGGAGTGGGGCCCAAGACTGCCTACAAACGCTTGGCGCCCTATGATGATAGGGGACCTGGGCTCTATAAGGCCTATCCTGATGGGCATTAATCCTCTGAGAGACCACGCCAGCATCTCGAGTCTGGGTCTGTGAGTGGGTAATCTGAGTGAGCGAACACGTGCAATCCCTGGTCCCTTGCCCTTTTTCACCACCTTAGCCCCCCTCAGTGACAAGGGGATGAGTATAATGGGGGGAGGGTGATATGAGTGAGGTGGTGGAGTGAATTTTTAGATGTTTTAGAACTGTTTGTATATTGTTCTTATGTTTCTTGGATATGTAAGCTGCCCCGAACTGCCTAAGGCAGGAGGGGTGGGGTATTAAATGAGAAAAATAAATAAAATAAATAATGAGGGAACGACAAGAAAACCAACTAACCTCATCAGAAATATTGTTACTCTTTCGCCAGCATCAGTGTTTTCACCACTGAGGCTCTTTGTTTTTGATTCCTTCTGACAGAAATTCTGGTATTTTCCCACTAATGTGGCATTTCATAACTGACAGTACCAGCTGTCCACCTTTCTTCTCCCTGCTGACTCCTGCACAGCAGATGCTGCAAATGGCCTGGCATGTATTTACTGGACCAATATAAAGGACAAAATGCCTGCCAGATTGCTGATGACTTAGATGTAGAGTATTCTGGCGCCAATGGATGGCTGGAAAGATTGGCACTGCTTTAAAGGGGAAACAGAAGACTAGTTGTTTCATTTTTTTCCTGGGTTGTTTCAGGGCAAATGGATTATGGTATACATTTCTTTCTTTTTGGCTTTGTGTAATGATTTACTTTCAACACAGAATTTCCTACAGTTGTCAAATATTGCAACACAAATTTTCAATTTCTTCTCTGAACTTCCTTGTCATTGATTCTCCACCTTCAGACCATGTTTTGCTTAACTGCCACCATCTTAGTGATTCTCCTGATAAATTTTTACATAGCTACTATTACCCTATAGAACCAGACACCCTGACTACCCTCCTTGGTGATGAGGCTGATATGGATGCTCTTTTTACATTTTTATGGGCTATTAGCTTGTTCCACTCTTTCTGAACTCATTTTAATGAACTCTTTCTGAATTCTGTTTCTTACTGTGGTTTTAATTCTGTCAAACCACTGATATTTTTTACCTTTGAAGTTTTTAACCTTGTGTTTGGTACAATATGACCTAGCTGCCATTGTGCCATAACCCTCTGCCTACCTACCTATTTCCAACAGAATCAAAATATTTTTTCAGACAGAAAATTAGAACCACACATTCAGCAATTCCATTCATCACTTATTGCCACCCCAAGTAACACCTGAAAGTGTGTTGTCTAGTTAGACAACAGATATTCAGATTTTCTCTTGTATAAGTAATAGTAAGAGCAAAAGAGAACATTTTCTCCTGAGTGCAAATTTTGATCCCCCAAAGGAGGATGACAGTACCTGTGTGGCTCTCAGCCAGGAGCTTGGATACTGATTTACAACTGCATCTTCAAAGCTGAAGCAAGCTGAAAGACATGGCAATGTAGTTGGAAGAAGCCTAAAGTTCCAGTACATTAGTTATAATAACCAAACTGTCCTTTGGCAAAGCAGAGTTTGAGAGTTGGGGAAATACAGTCAAAACACGAAGAACTTAAATATGTATGTGATTATTTTGAGGATAATTTTTGCAGCAAAGTGGGAGGAAAGGTACAAAGAAGAATAAACTATGCTCCTATTATTGACTATTCCATGCTTTTCAGCTTCATATTTAGCTACAGTTAGACCTGCAAAAAACCCACCAAAATCAGGAATTTCAGACATAAAACAATTTGCATCCTTTGGGGAAGGCAGCTTATCGCCACCTGTCCCACCATGTAATGTACATAGATACAGTCCTGCCCTTTCCCAAGAGACATCAGAGATCAAAGATGCTGGCTATCTTCTTAGTCCTTAAGCAGCCTATGGAAGTGAAGGATTCATCTCCCCACAGAACACACATATAAAAGCATATAAAAGCTGGTATGCAAAGCCTACCTTTTACTGATGCCGACCATGGTTGTCTCTACCTGTGCTCATTGTGCTCTGTCTGTCTTTCTGTACCCTCCCATTGTCTCTTGTTTTTACTTTGATTATAATATCCTCTAGGGTGGACAAGTGGCTGCAATCCCAACCCCACCCCCCTCCACACACACAGCAGATTCATGTGGGTTGCTCACAGCACAATGTCCTGTTAACTGTAACTCGCATTTGGGATCCACTCCTGTGCCTGCATGCAGTATGCCCAGGGCATAGGATTGGCCCCACTGTCCTTCTTTTAAATGCATTTGTACAGTGTCCAGCACAGTGAGACCTCAGTCTGTGACTGAGGCTTCCAAAGAGTACAAGAAGAAGAATCTTTAGGTAACTAAATTAAACACAAATATGTAATGGTACCTAACAAAATATTGTAGTTAATAACTGGTCTCTAGAAGGCAAGCACATCTTTTCCCACTGGAGGACAACTTATTTCTTGGATTTCAGGTAACCATACGTACTAGAGGTGGGACCCGGGGCCCATTACCGGCTACCGGATTTACCGGTTACCAGTTCTCTGAAAACCGGATTCCCGGTTTAAATCCGGTATGCTGGTACCGGATTTATTTCATTGATTTCAATGGGGTGCTGTGTCCCCATTGAAATCAATGAAATAAATTAATTCCCTCCCCCTCCCAGGCTGCGCAGGTGGAAGGGGGGACACCCCCCCACCCACCCTGCCCAGCCTGGATTTTTGTTTTAAAAAAGACCCTGAGGCGAGCCCACCCCCCCAGCACCAGCGGCCGCGGCGTCCCCGCAGCCGCCGGTAAGTATGACTCGATCCCTGGGGGGGGTGTTTAACACACACACACCCCGGGATCACCCCTACTAAAGTTCAGTGCGCTTACCTTGCTTGCGGAGCTCCGGCGGCGGCGGGCGGTCCGGCGGCCTCAGCGCCGGCTGTGGCTGCTGGCATCAGAGATGCTCTAGACCTTCCGGGGAAACCAGGAAGTTCCCCGGAAGGCCTAGAGCGTCTCTGATGCCGGCAGCCACAGCCGGCGCTGAGGCCGCCGGACCGCCCGCCGCCGCCGGAGCTCCCAAAGGTAAGCGCACTGAACTTTAGTAGGGGTGATNGCGGCTGCAGGGACGCCGCGGCCGCTGGTGCTGGGGGGTGGGCTCGCCTCGGGGTCTTTTTTTAAACAAAAATCCAGGCTGGGCATGGTGGGTGGGGGGTGTCCCCCCCTTCCACCTGCGCAGCCTGGACTCGGGGAGGGTTAACTTTTTTTTAAACTTTTTTTCTGGGGCTTTAAGTTTTACATTGCAGCCATTTTTAATGGCTGCAATGTAAAAAAAATCCGGTACCCGGAATCCGGTACCCCGGACCGGATTACTGGGTCGAATCCGATAATGCCGGTACGCCCAGTACCGGCATTATTGGATACCGGATTTTACCGGTTTCCCGCCCCTAATACGTACTGAATTGGGTACAAACAACAAGATATTGCCTGTTTAGCTCATTATTCAGCTATCATCATAACCTTGCCAAACCAGTAATTGATAAATGTTTTCACTATAAAACAGAGCAGGTACCCAGGTTAAGAAAAAAACAAACAATTATATCTTTGAGGGTTTCTATTAGTGGTGAGACTCTGGGCAAAATTTCAGCTTCAGTTTATTTTGGTTTCAGTTCTCCTGTGTCTTTGTTCTGGTATCGGGGTTGGATCAGTTTCGGTTCTTTTTCCCATTGAAGTCAATGGCAAATTTTCTCATTGACTTCAGTGGGAAAGAACCGTCCAAAACACAGGAAGCCGACCAAAAAAAAAACTCCTCCACCCCCACCACCCCACTCCCAGCCTTGAAGGGTGGGGGTCGGGATCCATTACCTCTAACACCCCTACCCACCGGGACCCAGCTCTACTACCCTGCCCCCCGGGTCCCTGTACTTACTGCTGCCAGAGGTGAGTATCGGAATGGCAGGCTGCTGACTGAGCTGCCAGCTGGACCTCTGGCTTTGCTGCTAGTGGCCAGGCCTCCTCTGTTGCTGCCTGGAGCCAGCTCCGCCACCAGGCCTTCTCCACTGTGGGGTGGTCAAGAAGGCCTAGACACCTGGTAGCGGAGCCAGCTCCTGCCACCAGCCAGTAGCACAGGAGGCCCAGCCACTGGCAGCATATCCAGCTCCTCTGCCAGGCAGCCAGGCCTTCTTCTCTTCTTTCTTGGTCTGCAGAAACTTGAAAACGCTGCTGAATCAGCAGCACCGCAGTGCACATGCAAAAAATGGCCACCAAGGCCATTGTGTGCATGTGCAACCCTAATCCAAAATGGCGCCGTTCTGCATATGCGTGCCACCAACCAAGGAGGCCCAGCTGCTGGCAGCAGAGTCAGCAGCCCAGCTAGTGGCCCAGCTAGCAGCCCACCGTTCCAACACTCACCCCTACCCTCTGAACCGAGACTGGCAGTGGTAAGTACAGGGGCCCAGGGGATAGGGGGTTAAAGCCTGGGCCCAGCGGTGGGGGTGTTAGGAGTAATGGGTCCCCTCCTCCACCCTGGGAGTGAGGTGGAGGAGGTTTCTTGGCTGGCTCTTTCCACTGAAGTCAATGTGCAGATTTCCCATTGACTTCAGTGGGAACATAGATCTGAACATAGGGAACCGAGACGAGCCCACTTTTCGGATCCTTCAGTTTTAACCAAAAAAGCCATTGTCAGGCTGTTTCAGTTAAAACCAAAAGTCCCACCCCTAGTTTCTATGCCTGCTTCTAGGGCCCTTGTGGTGTCCTGACATCTGAGTTCTCTTTTTGCCATTTCAATTGTCTGGAATCTTGCGTATCACACAAAATCCTCGTTGTTTAATTTTGTATTATTGACAACCTCTTCTCCAAAGAGGTCTGCTACTAGGCACAGCAGGAGGACTGGAGGCTGGGATTATCATACATTGACTGAGCTTCACAATCAGATGCACATGGGTTCCTGCCTGGATGGTACCATAAGCTAGTCAGTGCCACAATTTTAATTTTTACATGCTAGGCAATAAAACTCAAAGATACGCCCCACCGAACCCCAAATGCTCAACAGAGATATGCATGGAAAATATAGATTTCAGTGTAAAACTAAAATAATTTCTTTCAGCCACCAGTGCAAACTCAGACTCCTATTGACTTCAATACGCAATGCAATGGCAGAATCGGAGCCTGTGTGACAAACACCAAGTAGCTTTTTTGGAAACCTTTCCACCACTGCAGTCCGAAAAGATGTCGCATTTATGGGTCTCAGTAGGCAAAGTTCTTGAAACCACAAATTAAATAGCTATTGTATTACGGTTAACTATGTTTCTGCTCTTCAGTTCTCATATTAAGGTAATTCAGTGTGTACATTTTTAATCTTTTCCCTTCCCTTGCTAGTTAACAATGACCTGAGGTCTCTGTGCGAGAAGACTTATAACGTTACTCAGGAACTTCAATTAGCTAGAATGGATTGACTGCCTCTGGCTCTGACCTGCTAGAAAAAATACTTATTAGCAGGGGGAGGGGGGGCTGGAAATCACCCAATTGGCAAGAGGCTACCCATTCCATCCCCAGTGCCATCTGGGAACATAATGACTCAATTCTTCGTGCCCTCAGATTAATAGAGCAAGCTCAAGTATTATACGGAGCACTTGAATTTCCTCTGATGCATTCATTATGAATTCCTTTGTGGCAGAACTCATTTGCAATAATGCACATGTAATTTTGGAAAGCAAAAGGAAATCCTGTAGCCTGCAGGGCATGATTAACCTGCAGAAATGCTGAGGTGCACATATAATTCAGATGTGCTAGCGCCAGCAACCTCATGAATCACTCTAAAACTAAAGCTAGTGAGTGCATTCAACCCTTTGGATGTTAGAACGGACTAATTAGCAATGGTTAAAAATCTAATGTTATTTAGGGACACTCAAGCTGCCTTTTTAGATGAGTTGTGAAAGGTTGAAAGATATGAAATGACTGCAAAATAAACTACAGTGCTAAAGATATGTAATGTGATTTCAAAGTGTACAGCAATGCTCTAAAAAGTTCTTCAAAGTTATTAACTGCACAGATTATTGAAAGTTTATTACCCAGTTTTACCTTTCCTTTTCCCTCTTCCTTAGTGTACTCCATCATACAGCTCTTTAATTTACCATCTTTATGGTCTATGGATCGTGCATTTGATACTTCTGCCCTGAACCAGAAGACAGTGTGCTATCAATATTTCCCCATTCCGCATCTTGAGAATGACCAGCCTATACTGGATCCTAGACTGAAGTAAATCACAGATAGTGTGATCCTCTGAAGAACTGTGCATGTTCCTGCAGTTAGCACAGGTCATAAGTGGAGTTTGGGTAGGGCTAAGGCCTCCCCTTCGCTGGACTCAACCTGCCAGCCTCCCCAGACTCACGCTAGACCTGGCTGTTTCCCCTGTCCCTCACCAACAGTTTCCACACTGCAGCCTCCCTCTCCCTCTTCTCTGTATCTGGGATTTGGAGTATCAGTGCATTAATACTGCTTGTCCAGCAGGAGAAATACTTACTAGGGATGTGCAATTTTGTCATTTTTATTAGTTACTAAAACATATGGAACCCCATTCATTTTAGTAACTAAAGTTCTGAAAATGAAAGAATAAGCAAACGGCATAAGTTTGCTTTAATTCATTTTTACTTAAAAATAAAAAATAATTTTTTAAAAAAAACCTCTGCGTGCCACTTTGCATGTGCAGCCCTTTTTCAAAATGGTGGAAACTCTGCTGCTGCCATTCTGGAAAAGGGTGCACATGTGCAGAAAGCCTCTAGTGACCATTTCAATTATTTTTTTAAATTAAAATCACTGCACATTTGCAAAATGGCCACCAGACCATTCTATGCACGTGCACCCTTTTTTAAAATGGCAGCAGCAGCATCACCACCTGTGGCAGACTTGAGCCACAGTGGGGCCTTGGTCCAGTTGAGCTGCGAGCAAAGATGCAGGTGCCCTAATGGAAGTAGGTCTGCGCCTAATTGAGAGTGCACCTGGGAAGGGCATGGCAGTAGCCAGCTCTAGGAGAATAAAGACTGAGAGGATCTCAGTACTTGGAGAAATTGCAACCAGGGAGGACTGACAGAAAGAGTTCTCCTGGAATAAAAGGTAACAGCTAGAGGAATACTAGCTTTAGGGGTATTTTCAAACATGATGGCTCAGTGAGCTGCCACGCTTAAACACAACCCGGGGTGAGCCCCTTCACCCCAAGTACGGGTCTTCCCGGCTGCCGAACAAACATTCCAGCAGCTGGAGAAGGGGCTGGTGGAGGGCAGGAGACGTGCGGACATGGGTCCGCATGGTCCTGCCCCCCGCGCTCCTCAGCACGGTCCTGCCTCCTTCCTGACAGGCAAGTGTGGTGGCCTATTATTATTATTATTATTATTATTATTATAAACATTTATATAGCGCCAGTCATGAGCTTGGTGCTGTACAGAAACATACAATAGACGCAGTCCCTGCCTGTGGCTTACAATCTAAAAGACAAGGAGGGGGAGACAGGGAGAGGGGACAGTGGGAGAGACAGGGGAGAAGACAAACAAACATTCAAGCGGATGCGAAATCTCAGGTACGTGCACTTGGCTTCGTTACAATCAGGTTGGTTGCAGCAGTCTGCAAGGGCAGACAGTAAGTATACGGGGAACGACTAGCAGGCATTGAGGCCGCTGCGCCCTCAGTTTGCAAGTCATCAGTGGTACAATACGGGGACAGAGGAGGGCAGACAGTAAGTATACGGGGAACAACTAGTAGGCATTGGGGCCGCAGCGCCCTCCTGGAACTGCTCCAGCCAGGGCTAGGTGGAGCGGGCTATCAGACGTGATGGCCCGCTCTACCACGGTCCAGGGATGCCTACCCCAGACTGTGGCAGGGCTTAACACGGGACGTGCACTGGCCAGGAGCCCAACACACATCCCATGTTAGTCCTGCCACAGTCCGGGGTAACTTCTGCTCCCGCCTATGGTAAACATCTGGTGGGATGGGAACATATGTGACACCCCCTCCCATGGCCACATCTGAAAATACCCAAGGATGTTTGTGGGTTCAGGGCTAGGGAAACCTGTCCCAGAGTCAGTGGAAGCTGCTGAGAGCAGCTGGGCACAGTGACTGAGATTGAGCCATACTGTGTATGTATGCTGAGACATAAGGTGGAGATGGAGACCTAAAAAGATATTGAGCTGATTACCCCATGATAGTGATTTATTGGGCCCTTATTCTGTGAGACCTATGCCTGGCAACTTCAAGCTCCACCCTGCTACACGGCCATTTTGGAAAAGGGCTATCAGTCTGCATATGCACAGTGGCCATTTTGCACATGCACAGACTGGATCCCCTTTCCAAAATGGTGGTGACACCTGCCGCCACCATTTTGGAAAACGGCATGCATGTGTAAAATGGTTCAGCAGCCATTTTGCACATGTGCAGTGATTTTTTTATTATTTGTTTTAAATATTTTTATAAACAAAAAAACAAAAACAAACAGATTTTCAGTGAAAACCCTAAAATGGATAAAAACCAAAACAAATAAAAATGAATGGGGTGCCTTCTGCATACCCCTATTACTTACTTCCTACTGCTTCTGGTCTCTGATCACAGGAAGAGAGTTCAGGGCAGTCACCATGAGTGTTTAATTCAGTGTGGGATGAGAGTCACAGCAGGCTCAGACCACTTTTTTGTGTGTGTTAATACACACTCATTGGTACCATGCGGAAATCCGGCACTCAAAAGACCCTTCTCTTCCATCTCATGAGAATGGTAGAAATGCGGATCTTTGCCCGCAAACATGCGCGTCCGACAGGGTACCTTTTCCCTACTCTGCCAAACATGCATATTTGCAGGCAAAGATCCGCATTTCTGCCATTCTCACAAGACAGAAGATGCGGGTCCTTTGAATCCCGGACTTCCCCATGGTGCTAACAAGCATGTATTAATGCACATGAGAAAGTGGTCTCATTGGGGATGAATGAGAAATTCACGCTCTTTGAGGGTACCAGCAAGAGAGACACTGAAGTAGCAGTTAGAAATAGGGAGAGAACCAGTCAAGAGCTAAGCCCTGGAAACTGACGGAGTGAAGAGAATGAAGGAGGATGGTGTGGTTGACCATGAGGAAGGCAGAAGAGATATTAAGCAGGACAAGGATGGAGTAGAGAACCTTAAACTTGGCTAAGAGAAGATGATTGGTGATTTTGGCAAGAGCAGTTTCAGATTGAAGGGATTGAAGGGAGTTGAGGGAGGAATTGGAAGAGAGGAAGTCAAGCAGTAGGTGTCGACAGCTTGTCCTAGTAAAGGGAAGGAGTGATATAAGGTGATAGTTGGAGGGGGCAGAGGGGTCAAGAGCTGTAGGGATGTGCAAATGCGGTTCGAACCGTTCGGTCGACCGGACCGACCTTTCGAACCGTTCGGTCGACCAGACCGACCTTTCGAACCGAACTCAATTTTCGAACTGAACCAAATTTCCGAACTCGGTTTTGTTCGCACATCCCTAAAGAGTGGACTTTTTAAGGATGGAGGAGACCGTGACATGCTTGAAAGCAGAAGGGAAGGAACCAGTTAGAGGGGGAGAGATTGAGGATTCACAGCAGCGAGGGTGCAACAGTGGTGGCAGTGGCAGTTAGGAGACAGGAGGATATAGGAACAAAGAACATGTGGACTGGTTTGACAAGAATAGGAGGGAGGTGATTTTGTCAAGAGAAGCAGGGGAAAGGGACAATAGCAGTGAAGCAGGAGAAGGAGAGGGGGGGAGGAAAAGGGGTAGGGAGAGGGGGGAGAAGTGAGGTCAAAGTGGATTTTATCAATCTTGTCCTTTAAGAAGGAGGTAAAATCGTGAACAGAGAGGGAAGGAGGCAGCAATGGACAGAGAGATTTGAGAAAGGAGGTGAAGGTTGAGAAGAGATGTCAGGGATCACAAGAGTGAGTTTCAATCAGGGTGGAGTAGTGATGTTGTCTAGCAAGCAGAATTGAAGGCAAAGAAGATAAATTTGTAGTGAAGGTAGTCAGCATGTTCATAAGATTTCTGCCTGATGCGCTCAGCAGTACAAGAGCAGAGAGTTGGTGGATAGTGGGGGTTAACAAGATGGATGCTCCTTCCCCTATTGACTGGCATTTAGAAGAAAAGGTACTTACCATCACCAGAGTGACAAGAAGTCCATCATCAGATAGTATATTGAAGGCTGTGTGCAGTGCACTGTAGCTGCAAGCATGCAAAATGCCAGGCAGGAAGGTGGTCCTGTCTTGCTGCTGGACTATCCTGGACAGACTGGTGTAAATGTCATAAGTGTGAGAACAAAGGCAAAAGGCTGCAAATCCTTAATTCAGATTGAGGATATGTCAGATGAGAGGGACTTTGAGTAGGATGCTGTGATTTCCAGAGTGGGAAATTAAAATATATTTTCCTTTGAACATAAAAATTACCAACAGTTGAACACATTGCTAGGATAGCGTGGTCATTGTCTTGGGCAATCATCTTTCTTTCCAAGTTTCTAACTGATCTTAGGTCTTAATGTCTCAAATGATGATGAAGTTAAATTTCAAACAAAACTAAGACAGTCATGTGTGGCATTTTTGCATGTACTAACTTTGGTTTACTGTTTTTCTCTAATATTACCACTGAAGAAAATATGCAGGTTTTCCA
The DNA here is from genome assembly GCA_003113815.1 of Sphenodon punctatus. Classification (NCBI taxonomy): domain Eukaryota; kingdom Metazoa; phylum Chordata; class Lepidosauria; order Sphenodontia; family Sphenodontidae; genus Sphenodon; species Sphenodon punctatus. The sequence continues at coordinate 264,133 of QEPC01007042.1, forward strand.
TGAATACAGATGCAGACATTATTTTTTTTAAAAATCATTTTAAATACTCATGTATTTTACTCCCCAGTTACGTAGTATCAAAGTAAAATGGAGCACACATGTAGCACTCAGAAACCGCAAATATTATTGTTGATAGGTAAGAGATGGGGAGGGTAAACATACTTCTCAAGTGTTCTAGATTTTCCAGGACATCCATGATTTCACATCTCTCTTTATTTCTGTCCCTCAGTCCAGGGAAATTTATTTATTTATTTATTTATTTATTTTTATTTAGAACACTAGAACATTAGAAACATATGCCTACAGCATCTCAGGGCGCCATATGCCCCATATGCCTACGGCATCTCGGGGCGACGTACAATTTAATAAAAACAATTCAATAAAACAATTTTTAAAAACACACAATTTAAAAACCTCAAAACAGGGTTAGGTCAAATAAATAAAAATAGAAATAAGGTTAGGGAAGGGCTAAAAACCCTGACCCCCCCACTCCTTTCGCCCTCCCGCAAGGCCTGGGCGAACAGTCAGGTTTTACAAGCCCCCCGGAATGTTAAAAGGCTGTAAAATTCCTGGATTAAAAAGGAAGGTGAGAGGGGGAGATCAGTTTGCAAGTCATCAGTGGTACAATGAGCTGAATTCTACAACCTTAAAAAGCCAGAACAGTCAAAAAGTTTGCCCCAGGCTATTTCAGAGCAGCGCCTCCCATAGGGGAGATAAGAGATTCTCTATTGTTCTCTCTGACTCATTAATGACTCTTCTCCTTTCAGGGAGAAGAACAGGGTTTTCCAACACCTGAAAGAAAATTGATAGTCTTTAGAATTAAAAAAAGCCCTCTGTTTGGGGCAATGTAGAACTATGATTTCTAAGCATTTTACTTGGGGGTGGGGGGGGGAAGTTGACTAGGGGTTCATATCTGGCCCTTGTAAGAGGTTAATGTGTTTCTTTCTTTTTTTTTTACACCACAACAAAAAAATTCTGACCAGCCTGTTAGGTAATGGGTTATTATTGCTAATATTTACCCATGAGAAAATCCTCACAGCATCTCATCTCTCAAAGAAGCCACACAGGAGAAATGGCTGGAGTCGGGGGGATAGCTTTTTTGTCAGAAGTAGGGCTGGGTAAACTGTAAAGCTCACCTGACATGGGCAGGCCAAGCAGCAAAGGGAAGTGCTGTGATAGAGCTTGGACATAAAGACTGGAAGGACAAGGGTTTAAGTCTGGCTTATGAGTGAGGTTGTTATTAGGGATGGGCGAATGCGGTTCGGTAGTTCGGTGTTTGGCCCGAACTCGGCCTGTTCGGACAACCGAACACGAACACGAACGCACCGAACGGACCGAACACCGAACACCGAAATGGCGAAC
>QEPC01007042.1:265594-277419 GCA_003113815.1 Sphenodon punctatus
CCAATGCCAGATACTCCATGCATGGAGATGGGTGGAGGTGTGTGTGTCCGTGGGAACACACCCCCACCGCCCACCCACCCACCCATCTCCCCACATACAGCGGCCCATTTGAAAAGGGCCACCGTCTCTCATTTCAGAGTACAGGGTCTGAGAGGGTATGAGGGTAAGTAATGTTTTGCTCCAGTAATTTTGCCTCAAATATGGCTGGCTGATTATTTTATAGCAGGAAAAATGGGGGGAAATTTTGATATATAATATGTATTAGATGGGCCAAATCTCTGGGTTCTATAAACAATTTCATCCATAAGTGAAATAGCAAAAACAAGGAATGTCTTTGTTCATGTTGCAAACATTTTGACCATGCATAATGTTTTCATTAATCATTTGAATACATTTTGGATCTATTTCGATCAATTTGAGCTCTCTTGGCCCCAACCTAGGCAAATACTATGGAAGTGATGGTCCTAAATTCTTCAGCCTGTTGGTGGCCTATTCCTTTAACCTGTTGGCGGCCTGAGTCTTGACAGAAAACTGCAGGACATTTGTCGACGCACCCCCCAATGAGATGCAGACACAGTATGTGGGTTATCAAATGGGCCGCACTCTTTATTAACAAACATCAAGACGGTGGGTAATTGCACCAAGCAATCTGGGTCCAGTATGCTAGCTAATTATAACTATATTAACTCAGGTGAAGTCCTGGATGTGCCTTCCAGTGACTTTGCCTATTAACCTCAAAACTTCACCCCTTCGACAGGTCACTGGCCATGGCCAAAGGGGGAAAGCCCGCTTTGGGCCAGAGTAAGGAGTTACCATGTCCGCGAGGTGTAGGACTGTGCCTGTTCTTATTCACCTCGCTAAGACACCCCTCCCAGGGATATGATCCCAGTGCATGCTGTGCCCGACATTGCCTGGGTATCACCTCCCCATTTCTTAAGGAGATGACTCTAAATTCCTATATCCTTACCTAATTATCCTATTATCGCATACCGTACCCCTGCCACAAAGGGGTAGTTCTAAAGAAACTACCCTGATACCCACCGCCTAGCATCCAACAAGGGACTGCAAATGTCCCTTCAAAACTGACAAATACAACTCGTTTCCCATGGGGGATAAATGTACCCCATCACCCCGATACAATTCGGGCCTTGTATAAACTATACCTAAATGCCGGATCATCATTCCACCTAATCCCACTATCCACTTCTCTATTTCCCTGTTAATATTTCTCCTGACCTTATCCACTCTCCCCAGGTTCCGTGCCCTACCCCATTTTAACCTGGGAATTAAAGAGGTCCAAACCAAGTGAACCTGAGGAAACCATTGTCTGACTGTCAACAAATCCTTGTTTATACTGATGATCAAATAAACCCCTATTCAAGCAGGTATGTCATTTCCCGCTAAATGAACCACTAATATCTGTGGTGCAGGCTTGTCACCCATTCGTTGCAGCATAGGTAATAACTGGTGCCACAGCATCCCGCTCTTGCCAATCCACAAGATCTGTATCTTCTCTGATAGACCCTTGGGAGTCTGTGCAGCCACAGTACTTGCCCAACACACAAGACTGTGGCCAACGATCCACACCACTCTCACGTTTTCCACAGATGTTGTTAACCGTGGTGAAACAAAGCATTTTAATATGGTGAGAGCCTGACATACTACTTATATGCTCTGGATCGTCATCTACCACTGCCTTAACCGCTTCCTCCTGTAACCCTGCAGCAGCCGCTGTGGTGGCAGCGCCTATTCTAAAATAATGGGGCTCCCGGTGGGAGCCCCATACACCCCAATGCCCTGCGCAGCACTGCCAAGAACTGATAACAAGTCAATAGGGTACCATCCTTATGCACAAATAGCCTTCCAGAAAGGCGAGGCCATATGCTCAAGTATTTCCCCATCTGAACCACTGGGCAAATAGTGTCCACTCCGCTCCTATACAACCACACCATTTGCCCCCTTCTTCTCTGGTCCGTCTTTGACGACTGCAGCCGTATTTGTAGTAAGACACTGGACAACTCGAGGTCGTCAACCCCAACAGCACGGGCGGTGTTATCTCTAGCAGATAAGGCAACCATCTCGCTGATCCTAAAGGCTCCAAAAAACATTATTACATACGCTGTAGTGAACAGTTGTACTTCAAAAGTGTCCCTGCATACTAATGGAAGTACCCCCACTAACCGCCTCAAAATTGGTGTAGTAATGGGGGCCCTAACCACCCTTGGTAAGGTTGGCACCCTGGCCCAACTCTCCAACATATGCTTTAAATAGAATCCTTTATCTGGTGAAAGATAACCCATAAGTTTGCTGATGAAAGTGCTGCTATCTTGCTTGCTATAGTGCCTGTCGCAAGACCCTTACGTTTCAGTCCCATAGCAAACTGGATAACTTCAGCTTCGACTATAGGAAATCCCATCCACCACCCACGTTCTGCCCTGAATCCCTGAAACTCACATAATGCCCTGCCATAGGCCACCTGTATTCTTGGAGCCAGGGATCCCTGCACGATGTTCTGCAGTTCTAACACCCAAGGTTCCACACACCGGGCAGTAAAGGGTCTGGCGTTTCCACAGCCTCCAGTGCCAATTCTCAAAAACGGTCCATCTGGAACCGAGAAAGGGCATCGGCTATGCCGTTGTCAGCACCAGGCACATGTTGGGCAGTGAACAAGATATTAGCTTTTAAACATGCCATCACCAACGCCCTGACTAACTTCATTACTCGGGCTGACCGGGAGGACAAGGAATTCACCACATGAACAACTGCCAATTGTCACACCAAAACTTTACAGCCTGGTTGGCAAATTGCGGCGTCCATAGCAGAACGGCTATCATGATAGGAAATAGCACTAAAAAAGTTAAATCCTTGGTGACTCCGGACTGATGCCAAGCGTCAGACCACCGTGCAGCACACCAGCAAGTTCTAAAGTAAACCCCAAAACCAATTCTGCCTGCCAAGTGAGATTGGACCTGCATATCAGCCTGGAGTAATAATCTCTCTCTCCAAAAGCTAACTTCATTAAACCCTTCAAGGAATTCCAACCATGTGCACAAATCCTGCCACATTTCCTTAGTAACCTGTATATGGTGGTGTGGAGATAAGTCCCCATTCAACCTACCATATAAACGAGACAGAAAGGCTCTCCCTGCTGCAACGACATGGCAGGCAAAATTGAGACTACCAACCAAGGACTGCAATGCTCGCACCATTATTTTTGGGGACCCTAAACTTTCTTTAACCTTCTGTTTGAGGGCCACTAAATTTTCATCATGCAATCTTGACACCATACATTTGGTGTCTATCTCAATCCCCAGATAGGTTAGCCTGGTTCCTGGCCCCTCGGTCTTTTCTGGGACAAGCGGGACACCCCATTCTCTTGCAGAATTTTGAAATCGTAGGAGGGCAGCAGCACAATCGTTAGAGCGCAGTCGACCAAGTATCAAAAAATCATCAAGATATTTTGTGACATCGCCCGGCCGTATCCTTTGCTTAAATGCCCATTCCAGCAGGGAACTGAAGCGCTCGAATGCAGAACATGATATTGAGCACCCCATCGGCATGGCACGGTCATAATAATATTGACCATCAAACACAAAACCCAACAGGTGGAAACTGTTGGGGTGCACTGGTAGCAAGCGAAATGCCGATTTGACATCACGCTTAGCCAGCAGTGCACCCCACCCTAAGACTTTTGCCTTTTCTACTGCAACATCAAAAGAAGCATACCTAATAGTTGTCAGTTCCCACAGGATGGCGTCATTAACAGAATTTCCTCTTGGGTGTGACAGGTGGTGGATCAATCTAAACTCTCCAACCGCTTTCTTTGGCACCACTCCCAATGGTGACACTATCAAATTGTCCATTGGAGGCAGGTCAAACAGGCTCGCCACTCTACCCGTCTCAACCTCCTTTGCAATCTTCATCCTAACAACTTTCTCGAGTCCCGCTACAGATTTCAAATTGCGCGGGACCCGACGAGGCTGGATTTGGCCCACTGGAATTATAAACCCCTCTCTAAAGCCTTGCACCACATAGTATACCTCTGCACGATCTGGGTAATCCAATAATGCCTGTTCCAAACAATCAATTCTTACCAGAGTCGGCCCCCTTTCCAATTCCAGCCCCTGAGGCTCAATTTTGACTACCTCTTCCATTTCCTTGCCCGTATCTCCCTTTATCCCCTTTTTGCCTTGATTTGCCTTCCCCCAACAACCAGAGCACACATGGCAAAAGCGACACAACTGCCGATTACACCTGCCGACCTTATTAACCTCCCAACACGGGCCAGGTCCACCCTGGACCCCCTTTCTACCATCACCTCAAAATGGATCATTAGCCGGTGTAACTCCTCCCCGCACTAAAGTATGCCCACTATCGGTGCGTGGTGCACTAGTCATACCAATCATGCTTTCGAGCCACAAATCATGCACATGGACATCCCAGTGCAAACTCGGTTTGGTAGCTGTACGATGACGAAAAGCTTCATCATACCTCAACCAAGCTCCGGGTGGCCCTGTACCATATGCCCTCCGCACTATGTCTGCATATTTATGTAATTCCAAGCCACACCTCAGTTAGGCCTGCATCATAACCCCCATAAATACAACATACGCCGATGTCCAGTTGGCCCAATTCCTATCTGCTTTGGGGCGTCTGAACTTCTTCTTGTCCTTTTCTTCTTCCAATGTAGTGTGCTCTACTATGGGGTCACTAAATAGTAGGGCAAACAAATCAACATACTCCCCCTTCCATATCTTTTCTTTAGTGGTTTGGTGGAGATGTTCCCCAAATGGGGCAGCCAAATCCAGACTTGCGTCACCCGAGGGGGGGGCACATGCCACCTGCAATGGCGCAGAAGTAATGGCAGCAGCCGGGGCAGTACTCTGCACCAGTGGATTCACCTGCACTGGGCCCACCCCAGGTGCATTCCCAGTAACCTGTGTATGTACCCTCATACCCTTGGTCGATAGGGTTATGGGCGTCACCATCACCCATGCCCCATTCATCCATGCCAGCTGAGAATGTCCCTGCTCTACCCTCTGGGGTACCTCTCCCAGTGGCCCTATTGCGGTAGCCATACTGCTGCGAGGGTTGCTGCTCAAGTCCCCTTGATACCCCGCCATGGCCCGACTTTCTGACTCCGATGTAACTGCCAAATTACCTGGTTCGCCTTGGGAAACCTGTTGAGATGCTGGTCCGGCAATGGGGTTCGCCACAGCTTCATCCCCTGCCCGCTCATGCCTCTGTCTCCGCAACTCATTCTCTAGTGCCTGAATCCTCAGCCACATCTGCTCATCATCACCACGTGCTGCTTGGCCCTGCTCAACCCGCCTCCTGCACTCAGGGGGTCCATCCAAGCTGTAGGGGGACACAACCCGCCCAGACCCAGCACGCCCAGCCAGCGTGCCAGCTGAGTGGTGGTGGGGATTCCGAACCCCCACTCCACCCCTAAGATACCCTTCTTGTTGGTGACTCTCAGCACTTGCTCCACCAGGAACAACCCAGCCTGCCCCGCAAACTACCCCCGGGGCAGACAAGCCTCCTTCCCCATACAGCGCCTGCAACAAGGGACCTCTTGCAGAACTCGCTCCCGGTTGCTCCAGCCCCTGTCTCCTTAAGCCGAGGCCTCCCTCTTCCTCTTGACTGTACCTTCTTTGGGCATCAGTGCCCTCACCAAAAACCACATAGGGGCAGCCCAATGCCAGGGGAGGCTTCCAGAAGCCTCACCCTCCTCATACGGGTGTCGGGCAGGGGGTGTGATCACCCTGCCCTCACATGTGGTGTGTGCTCCCTGCGGCGCCAGAGGGGCAGCAGCTGTTCCGTCCCCCCTATGGCTTCAGGCCCACTAATCCGGGCTGAGTCACTCTGTAACCTCATGTCCCTATCCCGGCCAGTTATACTGCCGAGCTCCAAATGCCTCTCAGGAGCTGCTTCCCTGGGACTCCCCCACTCTGCCATCATGGTCTCACAAACTACGAGGCGGGCCAACATTTCCTCCCTGAATGGAATCATTCCCCCCATTGCAACTCCCAGGGCCGCTCCTACCGCGCTGGTTTGTTGCTCCGCCTGAGGCCTCACTTCTCCCCGTGTCAGGTCTGCCTGTGTCTCCCCCACCCAGCTCGCAGCCACCAGCATCTTCTTCTTACAGACCCGCCCCATGGTAATCGGCTGCCTCCGGAATCCCCAGGTCCAGATTCAACCCCAGGAGCTCCAATCAATCAGCAGCAACGCAGCTTGCTGCTGAATGCTCGGCCTCCAAGTCCAGGACTGCTACACTCACTGTAGCGCAGGAAGATCAGCCCCTCCTAAAAGGAGCCACCCTCCAAGCCCCATGTGACGTGCCACCAGGGGAGGTTGCCAGGCAACCAACAAGAACCGCGGGCAGCCTTCTAACAGGCATCCACCCGCTGCGGCTTATTACTGCGTCATGGAGGGGCACAACAAATCCCCATCGCCACCATTTTGTGGCGATGGGACTTTGTGGAGAACTTTTAGTCCAAGGTCTATGAGGTTATTGGCTACATAAATCAGCAAATAATAAGTAGTTGTCATGTGGTAAAGCAAAACTCATTTTCTAAGCACTTTTTGTTTTCTAATTCACCCAATGTCCTAAGGAGGGAGGCAGCCATTCTATCTCCCGCACCACAGCCTATTTGCTCCAAACTAGCTATGCCCCAGGGTTCCAGGCAGGGTTTCCTCAGGGCTTGTATTTCATGAGCTGAATGACCAGACACACCTAGATAGAACAATGGAACCCAATCAGTCCAAGTTCCAGTCCTGTAGGCTGCAGGTGCAGGTAATAGTTTACACTTCTAGTTCTTCCAGGCCTCTCAATAATAGAGTATGAGCCTATGCTTTGATTATTTATTTCACCTCTTTAATAAACTAAAGGTTTTTGAAACGTTTAATCAAAGAATATTTTTTATAAAAAATGTATGTTAGAGAAATTTCTACACTTACACGTTTTGAAAGATTAAAAAGTAAAATGAATCATGTCAAGTAGTTTAAAATATGCAAAACCCAATTTTAACTGATTATACAAGGACATCAAATATTCATTGTATGACTGCTGTTTGATCATTTTGCAGTTACCTAATTTTTATATAGATAGGAACCTGTTTTATAGGAACCCGTTTCATCCAATTTTGAGTCAGTCTGTATTTTTATTTATTGTATTGGTTTGGCACTAAATAGGAGGCCAGGGACAGGAAGTTATTCTTATTCCTGGAATGTTATCTCAGCCCAGTTTTATCATGTTTGTCTCCCGAAGGGTAAAATTCACCCAATATACATATATACACACACACACACATATACATGTACTGGGTGAATTTTACCTTTCAGAAGACAAACATGATAAAATTGGGCTAAGATAACATTCCAAGACCAAGAAAAGCTTCCTGTTCCTGGCCTCTTATTTAGTGCTAAAGCAGTTAAGTAAATAAAAATACAGACTGGTTCAAAATTGGATGAAATGGGTTACTATGAAGTAGCAAATTCTGGTATATTTTTGACTTTTTTTCCTCCCCCCTTTTATTATTATTAACCCTGGACTCAAACCCATAGCCCGCATAAACCATGTGGAACTACACATGCGTAAACCATGTGTAAACTGCGCGTCTCTCCATAGCTGGCCCATTGTGCTGTGTGGAAACAATAAAATATAGCACCAGCAGTGTACCGGGTACTGTACATGTACAATCAATAGTTATAGACAAGTCCCTAACCCATGGGGCTTACAATCTAAGAAAGACAAGGGAAGGGGAGACAAGGGAGAGGTGAACATCAGGAGAGACAAGGATATTTTCATGAGGTTGAGAAATTGCATGTGCACATGCTTAACTTAGTTACAGGGAACTAACTTAGTTATAGGGAAGAGATTCTCAGGGGTAGGGGAGAAGATGCAATTTCAGTCACGATGAGCTAGGGAAGGCCTGATGGGAGAGGTACGTTTTCAGGAGGGATTTGAAAGCTGGGAGGGAGGGAACAGACTGAATATATCCAGGGAGGGAGTTCCAGGCATGAGGGGCAGCAAGAGACCAGGGGTGAAGATTTTTAAAGGAGCAAAAGAGTTGTGAGCAGGCGAGGGTGGGGGCAGAGGAGGAGTGAAGCTCCTGGGCAGGAGTGTGGTGGGATACAAGAGCAGAAAGATATGGGGAAGCAAGGTCATGAAGAGCCTTGAAGGAGAAGACCAGGAGCTTGTGCTGAATACGTTCACATAGGAGCCAGTGTAGGGTGGAAAGGCAGGGCTGAAGTTAGTCAAAGTGACAGGCAAGGTGGGTGACTTTGGGTATTTTTAGACATGACGGCACTAGTTGCCACAACGCTTTGCTGCTGCCCAGGGTGAGAGCCCTCACCCTGGACAGGAACTGGCCCCACCGTCAAACAAACGTGCCGGCGGCCGGGGCTGGGAACAGGGTGGGGAGAGGGCGGGGGCAACGTGCAGACAGGGTCCATAGGGCCCCACCCCCTGGGCTGCTCAATGCAGCCATGTCTCCTCCCTGACGGGCGGGTGCAACAGTCTATAAAGTCACCGTGCCCGCCCAGAAAAGTTCCAGCCACCAGCCGAAGTTAGGTAGAGCAAGCCATCATACTTGGCCCACTCTACCTTGGTCTGGGGATGGCTTCCACGGACCGTAGCAGGGCTAACTCCAGATTGTGAGGTGGCAGGGAGCAGAGCTCACAACCCAGAGTTAATCCTGCCACAGTTCACTCAGTGTTTTCTCCTGCCCACGGTTAACATCTGGCAGGCAGGAACAAATGTGACAACACCATGGGTGGCCACACTGTGGAAAGCGTGGCCATCCATGGTAGAGTCACATCAATAAATAAAATACCCTTTGGTAGCAGAGCATTGAACAATGATGCCAGTAAGGAAGAAGTTAGTTTTTAAAGTGAGAGATGACTAGAGCATGTACTGAAGACTGTGTGGTGGAAACACTGGCAGGGCTGAATTTTAGCAATATTATATAGAGCAGAGTGAATGGATTTAGCAACAGCCTGGATCTGAGTCATAAAGGAGGGATGGGGGTGGGGAGTCAAAAATGAATCCCAGGCTACATGCCTTAGGGACATGCTTGATGGTGACACTCTCAATGGAAATTGAGAGGGAAGTAGGAGGGGAATGTTTTTTGGGGGAAGAAGAGGACTTCGGCCTGGGCCATACTAAGCTTGCACTGGTGGCTAGACATCCAAGCAGAGATGTCAGAGATACAGTCAGTGATATGAGACTGGAGGGAGGGAGAGAGAGAGAGAGAGCGGGAGTGGAGAGACAGTGTTATGTGTCATCAGCATAGAGGTGATACTGGAAGCCATGAGTTTCAATGTGTTTACCAAGAGAAGAGAAGAGAAGAGAGCCCAGGACAGCCTTGGGGAACTCTCACAGAGAGAGGAAGTATTGTAGAGGAGGTACCAGCAAGAGAAACATTGAAGGAGCAGTTTGAGATATACGAAAAGAACCAGTCAAGAACAGTGTCCCGGAAACCAAGGGAGCATAGCAAATCCAGGAGAAGGTCATGGTCGACAGTGTCAAAGGTGGCAGAGAGATCAAGAAGGAACAAGAACAGAATAGAGGCCCTTAGACTTAGCTAAGAGAAGTGCATTGGCGATTTTGGTATTGGCGAGGGCAGTCTCAATCAACTGGAAAGGTCAGTGGTCCGATTGAAGGGCTCAAGGGAGGAATTAGAAGAGAGGAAATCAAGATGGCGCATGTAGACATTCCACTCCAGGAGCTTGGAAGTGAAGGTTATGAGTGAAATGGGGTGATAGCTGGAAGAGCCAGAGGGGTCAAGAGTGGCCTTCTTAAGGATAGAGGAGACCGTGACATGTTTGAAAGCCAATGGAAATGACCCAGTAGAGAGGGAGCAATTGATGATGTGCAGCAGAGAAGGTGCAGCAGTGAGGGAACTGCTGTTAGCAGGTGAGAGGGGATGAAGTCAAGGGGGAAGGTGGAGGGGTTGGATGAAGAAACCTCATCAAGGAGAAGAGAAGAGAGGCAGGAGAGGGAATAGCAGGGAAGGAAATGGGGGGGGGTAGAGGACTGAGAAGTAATAGCAATTGCTTTTTTCCCTCCCTTATGTTATTTGCTCATTTCTTCTCATGCCCTTTCCCCATTGCTGATGTGCAGTGCTTAAGCTAGCACATCTCTACGATGATCAGGCTGCCAGACGTATTCACTACCATCCCCTTCCCTTTTCCAAGCTTCTCCTTTTCTTAAGCAGCTTCTGTTGGTATCTCTCCACCACAAGTGGTACAGGATTCTGTCCTACAGCTACTATAATAATCCAAAGAAATTAGACCAGTGGCAGTCATCAAATAGGATCTTCATAAGCTAGACTTAACTCCTGAAAGTTCTTCATGCCATGGCTCAATGCAAAGACAACCAACTGAGTTGTAACTGAAGGTGACTAGGCTCAGAGCTCTCAGGTTCCATAGTACGATATCTACAGTCTCTCGGGAGAACTACATACAGGAAGAGAATATGTAATAGAGTACGTCTTTGTAAGAGACAGAAAGATGCACAAGACAATTTCAGACTGGAAATAAAGTGTACATTTTAACATTGAGTTAAAATTGTGTTGTACTGAGTTGATGACCTGAAATTGCATTTCAAGTCAAAATTTTGCAGGATGCTATATTCAGGAACCTGTATTCATTGCATTTCCCCATTGCTGTCAATGGAGTTTACATGGGTCCCTGATTACATTCAAAGGTCAACATTTAGAATTCAGGATCTTGAGCCATGTATTTAACCAGCTCTGTTAGCTTTTGCTGCAATTGTCTGAGGCACATGGTAGATTCTCTGTCATATTTTTATTTATTTATTTATTTATTTGGTCGCATTTATATGCCACCCGCTTATGCCTACGGCATCTCAGGGCGACTTCCATACAAAAATAAAACAATATTTAAAACCAGAATAAAATGTACAATATTCAACAGTTTTAAACCCTCATTAACTCCCCTTCCCCTGAAGGCCTGGGAGAACAGCCATGTCTTACATGCCCATCGAAAGGCCAGTAGACTTGGGGCCAGGCGGGCTTCCTCCAGGAGGGAGTTCCACAGCCGTGGCCCTACCACCAAGAACGCCCTCTCCATTGTGGCCCCCCGCTTCATGCAGGGGACCTCCAGGAAGGCACTCCCGACAGACCGAAGGGGCCATCTTGAGATGCGGAAAGTGAGGCAGTCCCTCAGATATCCAGAGCCAAGACCGTACAGGACTTTATAGATCAAAGTCAACACCTTGAATCTGGCTCCGTACATTATAAGCAGCCAGTGCAGTGCACGGAGCACAGCTGTAATGTGCTCTCATCGATCTGTCCCTTTTAGAAGATGGGCCGCTGCATTCTGCACTAGCTGCAACCTCCGGGCCAACATCAAGGGAAGCCCCACGTAGAGTGCGTTACAGTAGTCCAGCCTCAAGGTGATGAAGGCATGGATCAGAGTGGCCAGGTCAGATCTGGAGATGTATGGGCACAGCCTCCGCACCAGATACAGCTGGCGTAAAGCAGCCCTTGCCACCACCTCCACCTGCCGATCCAGGTGGTGGCCTGAGTCCAATAGGGATGGGCAAACGCGGTTCGGAAGTTCGGAGTTCAGCCCAAACTCGGTCTGTTCGGACGACCGAACGCGAACACAAACCCGAACACAAACATACCGAACAGAACACTGAATGGCAAAATGGCCGAACAGTTCGGTCAGTTTGGATCGCGTTCGGGTGGCAAAAAAAGGTTCACTGTAAGGTGACAGGGAGGGGTAGTACTAGTCACTGAGGAGCAGACTTCCAGGCACCAGGGATGGAGAGGCTTGCAAGAAATGAAACTATC
>QEPC01007042.1:277748-294591 GCA_003113815.1 Sphenodon punctatus
CTGTGTACTTATTAGATAATCCATTTAGTTCATAGCATTTAGAATAGTTAATAGCAGTTAGATTTAGTGTAGATAGATAGATATAATATTAGATTTTTTAAAAAAACCATATAAAAACCAAATAAAAAACAAAAGAAAACCATATAAAACCCAATAAAAAACCAAAAAAATATATAAAAAACAAAAAAACCACCCATAACATTTCCCGAATGGCGGAACCGAACGGCCGAACCGAACAGCCGAACCCGAACCCGGCGAACTAACCGAACGGACGAACAGAATGGACGAACCGAACGCAGCCGAACTGAACAGCCAAACCGAACGACCGAACCCGAACTGCGATCTGTTCGCCCATCCCTAGAGTCCAATACCACCCCCAGACTTTGTACCTGCTGGGCCACATAGGGGTGTACACCCTCCATAAGGGGGGGCAGTACCTCCCCCGCTTTACCCACCACCATCACCTCCGTTTTATCAGGGTTGAGCTTCAGTCTGCTCTGCCACAACCATGTTGCAACAGCCTCCAAACACTGGGACAGTACAGAGATGGCAGGACCTGGGTCAGTTGAAAAGGAGAGGTAAAGCTGGGTGTCATCAGCATATTGGTGGCAATGCACACCAAACCCTCTCATGATATACACATTAAATAATAATGGAGACAAGATCAAACCTTGTAGAATGTCACAGTCCAGGGCCTGGGGGCTAGATGTTTCTGCCCCCAGGACAACCCGCTGGGTCCTCCCCAAGAGGAATGACTGGAACCATCCTAGGACAGTCCCATCCAGACCCCCCAGGGCATGCAATCATCTCAGCAGCAGCCCATGGCCCACTGTATCAAACACGGCCAAGAGATCTAGCAGGACTAGTAATGTTGAACGTCCTGCATCCATCTCCCGGTGGAGATCGTCCACCAAGGCCACCAACCCCATCTCTGTACCTATACAAGCTCATGAAGAGTACAGAGGGAGTATATGCTGGAGCGAAACCCTGATTGAAATGGGTCAAGGAAACCGATGCTATCTGTAAGGGGGGGGCAGAGGAGCACGGGTGGATACCGGGCTAAGGGGAGGGCAAGGGGCCAGGGATAAGGACTTCAACTTGGGGCCGTCTCTCCACTGGTACACTGGGTTACCAGTAATCCCTTCAGGTTGTCGGGTGGGCTTTCCTCCGTTCAGAAGGCATCATAGGGGAGAAGAGAATGTGCCACCAGAAGTCTAGCAAGAGAGGGGGGGAACCAGTTATTCTCCACAACACACTACCCAGGGCACCAAAGTGAGGCAGGGGAAAGGGATCCAGGTGGGAGGAGTGACGGGGAGGGGCCGGGGTGTAGAAGGGGAGGGGAAGGAGGAGGCGGGGCAGTTCTGGAGAAGAGGGGTTCTGGGAGCACACGCAACTGATGGAAGGAATGAGGCGCAGGAACACTGGTAACAAGGGACACTGGGACCACGGGCCAATCAAGGTCTATGAGGATGGGGGTGCATGGAGGCTTCAATCACACAGTCTCACACAGGGGAGGAGGGGGAACAAGAAATAGCAAAGCAAGGTACAAGGGACTCTCAACACTCTCCACCACACCACAAACACTCCAGGACTTAGCTTCCAGAAACGAAGATCAGGGGCCAGCTTCTCTCTACAATTACCAGCGGGGATCTGACGCCCCTCCAGCGCTTTTATCTCCTTCCTGCTCCCCTCCAGGTGACAGCCCTTGTGTATAGTTTAAGACCCTGCCACCCCGCCGAGCGCGCTCTGCCACCAGGTGCTCACTGCATCGGGGCGGGGCTGGGGCTGCGGGCTGGAACGTACCTGGCTGGGGGGGGGCGGGGTTTGTAGCGTCGGCCGGAGGGCATCTTGTTGCTGCGGGGGTGGGGACTGGTGAGTGCTCGGGGCTCGTTCTTTTTGTGCCGGCCTTCGGCTCACCCCCATCTGTCTCCTCCCCCCCCCGCCTCCCCCCCGGGATCCCTCGCCGCTGACCCCCACCACGGCGTTGCGCCGTGACACTATCAAGATGAACCTGGAGCTGCAGAGCCACTGCCCGTTCAATAACCTTCCCTAAAAAGGGAAGATTAGAGAAGGGCCAGTAGCTGGCGAGTGCATCCACATCCAGAGTCGACTTCTTCAGCAGGGGACGCACCACAGCCTCCTTGAGGTCAGGGAGCAATCTACCCTGCCAAAGAGATGCGTTGATTACCCTCGTCAGCACCGTCCCCAACGTCTTCCTGGAGGCTTTCACCAACCAGGAAGGGCAAGGATCTAAGTCACAACTAGTGGCTCTATCAGACCACAGGACATCCACAGCATCGGCTGGTGTCACTTCCTGAAACTCACCCCAGAAAGAGGGACCAGATGGAGCTTCCATCACCTCATGCTCCCTCTCTACTGTTCCTACTCCAGTTTTGAAGTTGCTCTGGATTCGAGCGATTTTGTCGGCAAAGTAGATTGCAAACTCCTCATAGCAGGCCTGGGACAAGTCCCCGTCCAGGCGGAGGGAGGCCGGACTGACCAGCCCCCGCACCACCCGGAGCAGCTCTGCTGGACGCAACTTTGCAGATGCTATGAGAGTGGCAAAGAACTCTTTCTTTGCCACTCTCACAGCCTCAGCATAGGACCGCAAATGGGCCCTACAGAGAAGTCGGTCAGATTCAGCGCGAGTCTGATACCAGCATCGTTCTAGTCGCCTACCTACCTGCTTCATACACCGCAACCCCTCAGTAAACCAAGGGGCCCTGCGATGATGAGACAGAGGAAGGGGACATTTCAGAACCACCCTGTCAATAGCCCCCCCCCGCCAAGAGCAAGGTGCTCCACGTCCGGACAAGCTCAAGAAGAGTACAGAGGGAGTATATAGTGATTTTCAGTCACTACTAACCCCAGATGAATTGAAGATGGTGCCTTTATTAATTTATTTATTATTATTATTATTATTATTATTAATCATCATCCAATATTTTAATATCCTTCCTACCCCATCCTGCCATAGGCAGCTCAGGACAGCTTACAAATTAAAAACAAGAAAACTATACAATACAAAATATAAAATCTAGCCATAGTCCAACAAAACATAGAGTCCCAGGAACAAAAAAACCCAACACCCACCCACCCCCCGCTCAACCCAACCCAACCCACCCATTACTCGTCTCCCCCACCAAACATCTGGCAAAACAGCCCGGTCTTACATTGACGGCCAAAGGAAGGAAGATCCAGGGACAAGCAGACTTCTGCCAGAAAAGAGTTCCACAGCCTAGACGCAGCTACCAAGAATGCCTTCACCAGCGTTGACACCTGACAAACTTGGGGGATCTCAAGAAGGGCACCCTCAGAGGACCACAGGAGTCAATCTAGGACCCGGGAGTGAGGCGGCCCCATAGATAAGTGGGGCCCAGGCTTTATTGGGCTTTCTAGATAAGAACCAACACCTTGAATTGGGCCCAGAAGACTATAGGCACTGGCAGCCAATGCAGTGAAGGAAGAACTGATGTTATCTGCTCACGGCGACCCATTCTCATAAGGAGGTGGCCTGCCAAATTCTGCACTAGCTGAAGCTTCTGAACCGTCACCAAGGGTAGCCCCACGTAGAGCGCTTTACAGTAATCCAATCTTGTGGTGATGAAGGCATGAATAACAGTAGCTAGGTCAGAGTCCAAGATACACGACTGAAGCTGCCATACCAGATATAACTGGCAGAACGTGTTCCTCCCCACAGTCACCACCTGAACATCCAAGTGGAGCCATGAATCGAGAAGTACCCCCCAGACTATGAACCTGAGGGACCACAGAGGGGCAGACCCCATCAATGATGGGGGCCTCAAACACCCCGGGCCCTCCCCACCAGCTTGTCAGGATCCAACTTCAGACAGCTCACCCTCATCCAGTCCCTCACAGCTGCTAGACACTGTATAAGCACAAAGACTGCTGAACCTGGGTCAGCTGAAAATGAGAGGTAAAGTTGGGTGTCGTCAGCATATTGATGACACTGAACACAAACCCCCTCACAACCTCACCCAGAAGTTGCATATACATGTTAAACAGGAGAGGGGACAAAATAGAACCTTGAGGAACTCCACATGTGAGTTCCTGAGAAGACAAAGAATGATCCGCCAGCACCACCCACTGAGTCCTTCCGACTAGGAAAGAGCAGAACTATTCAAGAACAATTCCACCCACCCTGGCACAGTCCTGCAAGTGAATCACCAACGTCTCATGGTCAACAGTGTCAAAAGCAGCTGATAGATCTAACAGGATCAAAAGAGTCAACCAACCCCAATCCAACTCTCCGAGAAGGTCATAGACCAAGGCCAAAGGCACAGTCTTAGGCCACTTTCAGACATGCCCCGCCCCCCGTCTCCCCCCCCCATGCATATTCTGGCTGCAGGAGGGGGGAATGCGCAACCAGGACATGCACGGAGATCGGTTAGTCTGAAAGCTCCCCCAGCTTTACCAGCAGAGACACGCAGGGATGCAGAGCTCGATTTCCTGCTCTAGATTCCTGTGCGTCTCTGCCAGCAAATCCACTCTGCTGGGGGCGGGCTTTCAGACCAGCTGATCCACACGCATATCCTGGCTGCACATTCCCCCACCCACCCCCCAGTCAGAATATGTGTGCAGCGGAGGGGGGGACGCATGTCTGAAAGTGGCCTCAGTGCCATAACCTGGACAAAAGCCAGACTGCAAGGGATGTAGAAAACTAACACAGTCCAGATACTCCTGAAGCTGCTGCGCCACCACCCATTCAATAACCTTCCCTAAAAAGGCAAGGTTAGAGATTGGCCGGTATCTGGTGAGGGAGTCAGTGTCAAGTGATGGCTTTTTCAGCAGCGGCTGCACAATGGCCTCCTTAGGACAGCCTGGGACATGCTCTCCCATAAGGAGACGCTGACCAGCCAGCAGTGGCCCTAGCGTCTTCCTGCTGGTCTTAACCAGCCAGGATGGGCATGGATCCAGTTCACAAAATGTGGCTCTAACAGCCTCAAACACATCCTCTGCATCAGCAGACAACACCCACTGAAATTGATTCCACAAAACTGGATAAGCTGGGGCATTCATAACCTCTGGTTCTCCTACCGTATCAAACGCACTAATGCAGCATCTAAATTGTGGTTTGATTGATTGATTATTTATTGGTCAAAATTAAACTTAGCAGACCAGGCATGACAAAGCCATTGTCTCAAAGTACAAAATATAAAGCTAATTAAAAACACCGTACCTAACACTTATCTTAACAAATTGAATGTAATTGAAAATAGATTAAAAATATTTAAATAATTGGATAAGAAAAATAAAATATATAACAACAATTAGAATAAACTCTCAATCTCACAGGGCAGAATCTGTTCCAAACCAGTTCCCAACAACTGTATGAATAAATACACTCATATTAACCTATTGATCAATGAATAGAGGTGTAATCTTGAAAGTCCAGAAAAGCAACACGAATCTTAACGGCTTTACACAGGAATTGAGCTATATTTTTCAAAAGGGAACAGTCCTTAGCTGACATGAAAATCTGAAAAAGCTCTGAATTAACTTGTCCTGGTTATTTATCCAAATGAGGTTGCAGCAATTGTTGTCTTAAATTAGCATACAAGTTGCATTCAAACATAATATGGGCCAACGTCTCAATCTGCTCATGATCAAACGGGCAAAGACATTCTTCCATGGGTATTTTGTCCATATGCCCCTCAAAAACTTTGGTCGGAAAAACATTCAGACGAGCCATAAATAAGCTCCATCTGAAAACAGAGGGCAAATCTAAATTCCAATAAGGAGCCATATCCCCCTCGGCAGGTAATAGCTCCTAGTAATTACCCAAGGAATGTATGTTCCTAATCTGGGCAATGTTGTCCTGCCGTACAACATCATTTGTCCTTGCAAAAAGTTCACTTTTAACCTCCCTACCACATTTTGAGGCAAAATAACCAGCTGAGAAGCCCAGATGGACAATTCTTTCCCTCATCTTGCCTCTCCAGGCAGATTGAAAGTTGTCCTTTGCGAGCATAAGGAACAGCTCTGTCTGGGGGACAAACTCAGCCCGAATCCACAGGGAAAGGGCATACTTGGAGGTTTTCGTTTCTCAACTTGTTGGTCCGGTCTCACGCCTAATAGCCACTGAGGGAGACCCAGCAGGCAAATGAAAAAGTTTATGCAAAAGCATAGACTGTAGCCTGTTGAGATTTACAGATCGAATTGTGGCCCAAACCGCTGCACTGTAGAGTAATTAAGAGGTGACTTTAGCTTCTAACACTCTGAGCCATAATCTCTCTCCCCTTCCCTTTTCGTTGGAAATAGCTCAGTATTGCCTGTCCTGTGCCCCTAGCCTTATTCATCACCAGTTTGGCCTGCAGGGCCCAATTACCTCCTTTATCTAATGTAATTTCCAAGTTGTGGTGAATGCAAGTGATTTTATCTGTGAAATAGTCAATAAACATGTGGCAGCAAGCACTGGAAGGTTCAAGTTCCAGTTGAAGACAGACCAGACTGATCAGCCCCTTCGCCACCCAGAAGAGCTCAGGTGGATGCAACTTCATGGATCCTATGATGGCAGCAAAGAACCTCTTCTTTGCGGTCTGCACAGCCACCACATAGGTTTCTAAACTAACTCTATGCCGCAATCTATCATCTTCAGTGTGAGTTTGACGCCACCATCGATCTAACCGCCTCTCCTCCTGCTTCAGCTGCCACATGTCCTCCATAAACCATGGGGACCTGCTCTGCTGATGCCCAGGAAATAGACACCTGGGAGCCAACCGGTCAATGGCGTTGGCCAACAAGATGTTCCACAGGGCCACAAGGTCATAGAGGTTAGAGGGTAATTCCCCAAGAGCATTTTGGAACCTATCTGGTTCCATAAGTTTCCGGGAGTGAACCAACCAAACACGTTCTGCACCTTTCCAGGGGCAGACATGCGCTGGGAGACAGACCCGCAAGAGGTAACGATCCGTCCATGACAAAGACACCAACTACACTTCCCCCACCAACGGATCCCTTGCCTCAAGGCCCTTGCCACCTTCTGAGACAGACCCATTATTGCCATGGAGGCTATGAACTTATTCTCCGTCCCCTGAAGACTGGTGTCAACATGAATATTGAAGTTCCCCAAGACCACCATCCTCGGGGACCGCAAGACCACCTCCAACACCAAATTGGCTAGAGCATGTAGGGATACCGCAGTACAGGTAGGCGCATGGTATACTAGCAGCAACCCCAATCTGTCTCTGGCCAAACTGATCACAAGATGGAGGGTCTGAACCGGATACCTCCAAATGGACTATGTATACATAAAAATAATGGCTATACACCACCACCACCACCCTTCTGTCCTTCTAGCCTTGGTTGATACTGTATAGAGTACCTGGCTGGAACAAGGTCAGCCAAGATCAGCCCTGACTCAGTGTCCAGTCAGGTCTCCATAACACACATGAGGTCAGCGACCTGCTCCAGGATCATCTGCTGAACAATAAATGATGTAACCAAGCTCACATTTAACATCAACACGACCAGGCCAGAGGCCCTCCAATCTACGACCACCTCACCACCTGCCTGAGGGGGACATGTAGTAAACACCTCTCCTGCCTCAAAGATCGAATAGGACCCCTAAAAGGACCATAAATCCCCCAGCCCATCACGACCCCAATGTCTGCAGCCCTGTCCCTGGCCAACCACCCCCCCAGACACCTTCCCCCATGGCTGCAATTCCAGATCAGTGCGGGATGCCCCCATCCCCAACCCCGTGCCCCACAGGGTCATACCCCCCCCTCACTGGGGGGGGAAAACACACTCTAAACCAGTTCCCCATCCATCTCTCTCACCAAGGGATCAGGTCATCCCACCTATAACCTACCCTAAGTCAAAAGAAAAAACACATCCAACCCCAACCCTCTCCGCAAATAAAAACCACCCCTTAACCAACCCCATGACTCCACAAAGAACAGAGTCTTGGGGTTGATTAAGGAGTGGTTTGTTAGAGGTTCTTCCACAACCTCTAACAAATGCTATACTTCCTGCCTGAGCTGTTCTACAAGGCCCACCAATTCACTTTAGGCACCCCCCACACGGAAGTCCTCCTGGGTGAGTCCTGGCCTCACCCCCTCTTCTTCTACAAGGGAGTGGGGGAAGAAGATGGCATCTGGGGGCTCAGGGAGCATTACCCTCTGGGGGTGAGCCCTCACTGGCTCCCAGTTCCACAATGCTCCACATAGCACCGGCAATGTCAGGCAGCAGCGGCGGTGTCCTGCAGCATGCCAGGCCAGGAGCCACTTTAGACACTGCCTCCTGGAAATCCTCCTGGGGGAGCCCTGGCCCTGCCCTCTTTCCTCCTGCAAGGGAGTGGGGGAAGAAGATGATGTCTGGGAGCTCAGGGAACAGTACCCTCTGGGGAGGGGAGCCCTCACTGGTTCCCAGCCCCATGATGCTCCGTGCAGCTTAAGTGGTGCTCTTTATTAGCAGAAGGCTTGGTTGCTCACCTCCTGTGCCCAATATTATCCACCAAATCCACACAACTTTCCATACTACTTTCTTTATGTCCTCAATTGAATTCTATTTGCAATGTGCTTGAAACCACCAATATGTATTACTAGGGTTCCATATACCATTTTGTTTCTTTTCTGCAATCATC
Organism: Sphenodon punctatus; assembly: GCA_003113815.1. Lineage (NCBI taxonomy): Eukaryota > Metazoa > Chordata > Lepidosauria > Sphenodontia > Sphenodontidae > Sphenodon > Sphenodon punctatus. The sequence continues at coordinate 286,357 of QEPC01007042.1, forward strand.
TCAGCCATCAGCTCTGAGTTGATTTATGATGGTATGCAATTTCACATCATGTATTGGCCACAACATAAATTCAGATTGATATCTTATCATGCTGCTTTCTCAAGTTTACCCATGTAAACCTCTCCTCACTTCACTGGCTCCCCCTTCCCGAACGCATCCTTCACAAACTCCTGGTATTCACTTACAAATCCCTTCACAACCTGGCTCCCCCTTACCTCTCAGCCCTAGTCTCCCTACACACTCGGGCACGCACTCTCNGTCCCCTCTCCTTGTCTCCCCCCTCCGTGTCTATTACATTGTAAGCCGTAGGCAGGGACTGCATCTATCTTATTGTTCTGTAAAGCGCCAGGTACACAGCTGGAGCAGCTATACAAATGCTAATAATAATAAGGCCAAACATTAAGATCTTGGAGCTGACTGGGAAGTCAGCATTTTAAGGGTCAAAACATAGAAATGTTATTTATGTGGCCTGCTCATTGCCAATTAATTACTTTTAAGTGCATGTTTTTTTCCATAAGAATAGGGGGCATTACATTGTAAGCCGTAGGCAGGGACTGCATCTATCTTATTGTTCTGTAAAGCGCCAGGTACACAGCTGGAGCAGCTATACAAATGCTAATAATAATAAGGCCAAACATTAAGATCTTGGAGCTGACTGGGAAGTCAGCATTTTAAGGGTCAAAACATAGAAATGTTATTTATGTGGCCTGCTCATTGCCAATTAATTACTTTTAAGTGCATGTTTTTTTCCATAAGAATAGGGGGCAATCCAGTGGCTGGCTTACGCCGACCCTGGCACATGCAGCACAACTGCAAGGGACGGGTCACATAGTCCAGGGTTGCACTTTTTCCCTGTGTGACTGTGCTGCGCACGCGGCACTGCATGCGCGTCTGAGCGCATGCATTCTGGCTGTGCGCCGCACTCTGGGGTCTGCGTAAGCAGGCCACTGGATTGCCCCCACCACGTTTTATGTAAATTGCCCTGGGCCTTAGGGGGAAGGGCAGGATGGAGGTCGGTCTGTCTGTCTGTCTGTCTGTATAAATAAATAATCCTGTATAATTTTAACATGCACAAACAGAAAACATAAGTTAAAATTATGCTAGTGCTCAGATGTCAGGCAGTACCAGAGTTGAGGTTGCCTGTGTATTCTAATGGGTCTAAACCCTTCCCTTGAAGATTTTTAGGGCAATTCTAAGATTGGAGGAAAAGATAGCGTCACCCACCTTTGCTACCTGCAAAGGTATAGACTTGTAGGCTGGCATACTTAAGCAGAAGTGTCCATCGTGGTGGCATTAGAGTGGTCTCAGAGTGTGGAATGGGGACAGAGATGGTATTTTATCTGACAGAGGTGTATGGTCCCTAGTAATTGTCTGAGTACCTCATAATTTTTAGCAGATTTTTCCTGGAGCGCATACAGCTTTTCTGATCCTTATAGGCCAGCTCGTTCTACTACAGCAGCCTTCAGTAGAATGAAGGATCCAGTCCTTTACTCCCAAGCACTGAGGGACTGCGCTCAGGGTAAGGGAGCAGACATGAGGTCATGCACACAAGAAAAGGGGACAGATCCATGTCACAGATTCATGATCTGGACCCTCCTCTTCTGAGCACACCTCTTAATCATCTCCATCCCCAACTTCTATGCAGACCTAAAACCTTGTTCTCATTTTCAGAGTGGATCCTAGGAGGGAAACAGTTCCTCACCCATGCTCTAGGAACTGGCCACTTCAGTGTACACAATGAGCCAAGCTCAGTATTCTTACACAATCAGGTACAGATTTGGTTTAAACAAACAAAAATAACTATGTAGACAATAAGTCCAGTCCGAAGTCCACTAAACCCAATGGAAAGACTGTCATTGACTTCACTGGCCACTGGAGTAAGTCCTTAAGAATGATGGGGGCTAGGGGTGTGCCCAAGGGACCACATTCGTTTTCATTTTAAGAACTCAATTTGTTTTTGTGTTACATTAAAAAAAAACCATTTGTTTTCATAACACAATTAATTTTAAAATGTATTTTTAAAAAATAAATAATAAAAATTAAAAAAACATTGTGCATGTGCAAAACAGACTATTCTGCACATGTGCACCGTTTTCCAGAATGTCGGCGGCAGCAGCATCGCCACCATTTTGGAAAACGGCAGCCAGTCTGCACTGCATGGTGACCATTTTTCACATGCGCAGACCAGCTTCCCTTTTCCAAAATGGCAGCAAAAATGGGGGATCCATTCATTTAGTAACTTCAAAAACAAAAACAAATTTCACACTCCTAATGGAGGCTGAGCAATTGGGCTATGGTGTTATGGACCCAGCCTGGGAGCCTCAGTGACAGTGGTCCAGCACCGGGGCCCGGAACAGGGGCCCAGTTCTAGGTCTCCATCTGGAGTGTGTCAGAATCAAAGGGTGAGTCTAGACGTATAACCATGCCGGAGCTGGGGTCAGTACCTGAATGAGCCGTCCAAGGCAGGGGAGAAGGAGGTGATGTGGAGGCATGGGCCAAGTAGAGCAAGGCAAGGCATGGAGAGGCCAAGACAAGGCAAAGTGAGGTGGGGTGAGGCAAGGTGTCAAGTGAGGCGAGATGAGTCTTGGCAAGTTGGAGAATAGCCCAGGTTAAAGATCAGAACTGGTACTCGCCTCTGACCTGGAAGCTTTTATTGTTCCTCTGGGCCAATCCCATACCAGCACTCTGCAGCCAATCACAGCGGGCTCTTTGGGTCCAGAGGGCATTGTCATGTCATCTGCCCTCTGCTAGCCCTCATAGGCAAGGGGTGGTCAGGCCACATCTAGGAACCTGCCAGTGCTTGATCCTGATAGGCAGGTGGGGGTGGGCTGAGGATGAAGTGGTCATTTAGATAGGCAATTATGTTGTCTTGTGGCTGGGAAGTGTTGTTTCATAAAATAAAAAATTTATGATTGGAGAATTAAAAATTTGTGATGGCAATACTCTTAGATTTTCCTTTCAAAAATAAGTAATAATTGTTCAGGAACTTAGATATTGAATGGGACCCTGGGAAAAAATAATAAATAAGTTACATAAACTTTATATAAAACCTATTTCAAGGACCAGTAAGATCAGATTTTTGGTGGGTTGAATGCATAAGACACATGTATCATTATTATTTATTTATTTATTCAATTTTTTTCTACCCCGCACCCTCCTGCTCACAGAGCAGCTCGGGGCGGCTCACAAGACGTATAACCTATAATAATAATAATAATAATTAATAATTAATAATACAAGCATATAATATACAGTTTAAAAATTCATTAAAATACTAAAATAAACTAAAATGGCAGAACCCCCCATCCTCCCCAACCCCCCACCCCCTGTCTCCCTCTCCAAAGGCCCAGTGGAAAAGCCAGGTCTTACACTGTCTTCGGAAAAAGGGGAGGTCTGGGGCCAGGCGGACCTCCATCAGGAGGGAATTCCACAGCCTAGGAGCAGCCACTGAGAATGCCCTACTCATCCTCACCACCTGGGAAACCCAGGGGACTTTAAGTCGGGCATCCCCGGTCGACCGCAAGGGTCGCATTACAACCCAGGGCCCTGCCGCACATAGGCAGGGCCCAGGCCATTTAGGGCTTTATAGGTCATTATAGGTCATTTTGACGATTATGTAAGACCTGGCTGTTCCGCCAGGCTTTTGGCGAGGGGAGGGAGTTGGGGGGTGGGTGTTGTTTTTCCAGGTATACAGGAATTTAGTTTTTTAATTAATTTACTGTTTTTATCTTGTTGTTCGCCACCCTGGGCTGCCCTGCGGGCAGGAGGGGCAGAATAGAAATCTTTTATAAAAAAAAAATTAAAAAATTACCAACACCTTGAATTGGGCCCGGAAGGTAATAGGCATCCAGGGCAGAGAACAGAGCACTGGCGTAATGTGCTCGCAGCAACCCGTCCCCATTAAGAGATGGGCTGCCGCATTCTGCACCAGCTGCAATCTCTGGGCTGTCCCCAAGGGCAGCCCCACATAGAGTGCTTTACAGTAGTCTAATCTAGAGGTAATAAAGGCATGGATGATGGTGGCCAGATCAGAGTCTGAAACATACGTCCGCAGCCGACGTACCAAATGCAACTGGCAGAATGCTTCCCTCACCATAACCTCCACAGCAGAGCTGTGGGTCGAGGAGCACCTCAGACTACGGATCTGAGTGGCCAAAGGGGGGCAAACCCCGTCAGTGATGGGAGCCACCACCATCCCAGCCCTACCCACCAACATCACCTCCATCTTGTCAGGATTCAACTTCAGACGACTCACCCTCATCCAGTCAGCAAAAGCTTTCAGGCACTGGGTAAGCACTGAGACTGCTGGGTCTAGGTCTTCAGAAAAAGAGAGGTAGAATTGTGTATCATCAGCGTACTTATGACAACGTACGCCGAACCCTCTCACAACCTTGCCTAAACACTGCATATACATGTTGAACAGGAGGGGGGACAGAATAGAACCCTGCAGGTCTCCACACATGAGGTCCCGGAGAGATGAAGTACATTCCCCAAGAACCAGATGCTGAGCTCTCCCAGTCAGGAACGAGCGGAACCATTCAAGAACAATTCCGCCCACCCCAGCCTGGTCCTACAGCTGCGTCACCAACATCTTGTGGTCAATGGTATCAAATGCAGCCGACAGATCTAATAAAATTAAAATAGAGGATCTGCCCTGATCTAATTCATGGCACAGGTCGTCAACCAAAGCCACAAGCGCAGTCTCCGTGCCAAACCCAGGACGAAAACCAGGCTGCGAAGGATAAAGAAAACTGACCCAATCCAGATGCCCCTGAAGCTGCCGAGTCACCACCTGTTCGATAACCATCCCTAAAAAGGGAAGGTTAGAGACTGGTCAGGGAGTCGATGTGAAGAGATGGTTTCTTGAGCAGAGGCAGTACCACCGCCTCTTTGAGGCGGCTCGGAACTCTGCCCTCCCTAAGAGAGGCATTGACAACCACCGCCAGCAGCAGCCCTAATGTCTCCCAGCAGGCCTTAACTAGTCAGGATGGGCACGGATCTAATTTGCAACAGGTGGCCCCTACTGCTCCAAGGACATCCACTGCATCAGCAGGCAACACCCACTAAAAAATATCATTGAATTTTTAAAATGTATTTCATGATAGGTGTCTTCTTTACTTCCATAAAGAGGCTTTGCTATTGTACAGGCTGCTAATTACATAACCCTAGTAATAATGACAATGATAATAATATGGCAATTATTCAGATCATTATACTAATGGTATAATGAGTAAATTTGGCCTTTAAGTGCATTCTACAAACATAAGGAGCTGGTGCATAATGGTGAGCTGCACATGATCAAGCAGGTGTTTAGCCTGGACTTCAATGGAAGCTCGGATCTAGAGTACTGAAGCCTTTGATCAGAATATCAAAGAGCAACGATAATGAGAGTTCACTCACTGCACTGCACTATACTATAGATCATCAGATTCTTTGCTCCCTGGAAAATTGAAGCCATTAAACAAAACTGTAGCAATATTGCTCATTAAAACAAATGCTGTATCGGTGTCTTAACTTTTTCCTCAATAGTTTCAACTAGTTCCAAACTATCTACAACTCTTCTTAAGAATCCTTTTCTCAGGTTAGCCTGGCAGCCTAATATTGAGATATGTTACCAGATGAGTGGGTTTTACCCACTTATTAGGGAGCCTGTTCACAACCCGTTTCATGTTTGCTACCCAATTGCTCCTCATTGTGTTGTGGGCAAACAACCAGGAGCAGGTTCTTGCCCACAGATGTTAATCCGGTAACAGCTGGCAGGGGAGGTTACTGGAGGTGAGGGGCAGAGCTTGCCTGTGTGGGCTCCCCTGGGAGCAGCGGTGGTGGCAGCGGGGCCCCAGGGCCAGCAGCAGGTTCGGGACACTACAAGTGGCAGGAGTGGTAGTAGTGTCCTGGGAGCAGTGGTGGCACCACTCCTGGACCTAGGGTCCCCCTGCCAGCACCTCTCTCAGGAGTCTGCCATTGCTTCAGGGCACAACATAAACCCTGTTCCCTACTTCCTGTCACCCGTAGCCTCTACATGATGACAATGTACATGTGGGCAACTGTCTGGGAGCCCAGGGTTAGAAACAAGGGATAGATTTTCTTATGCTTTTCAAGCCAGTTAACAACACACCAATACAGTACAAGGTAAAGGGGGGGAGGGGGAAACTGAGCACCTCACACTGACTTACCACATGAATAGATGAAGATAAAGTAGTTCAGATTATTGGACCAACTTTTGTTGGTGAGGGTATGAAAGCTTTTGAGTCACACAGGACTCTCTCTCAGGCAGTGGGTAAGTCAGAACCACGTTAATCGCAACTGACCCTGATGGACTGTGAAAGGAGGAACGTGTAACATGGGTTGAAATTATTGCTTGCACATACTTTTGTGTCCATTTCATGAAAGAACTGTGTTGTTGATTGATTTTCCCAACTAACTTAATCCAATTACTTATCATCCAACTGGAGAGAGTGTCCTGCAGGGCTCTGTTCTGCATCCAGTGCGATTCAACATCTTTATTACATTCTGCTCAAGAAACCATCTCTTGACAATTTGGGAGTGCTGCTTGTATACCCACCTGTACAGTGGCTTCCCTGCATGCTCTAGCAGATCTCTTGTTGGGAGTGGTGTTGCGATCCCCAAAGACGATAGTCTTGGGGGACTTCAACATCCACATTGATGCCGATCTTGGGGGTGCGGAGCCATGGGCCTGTCCCAGAGGGTCAGGAGCCCGACACACCAGTGGGGACATACCTTAGACCTTGTGTTTTGCACCGGCCTTGAGGCAGGGGGTCAGTTGGTGGGGGAGATATCAGCTGTGCCCTTGTCATGGATGGACCATTACCTCCTGCAGGTCCCTCTCCTCGCGTATGTTTTCCCCTGGAGGGGCATGGAACCTATTCTAACGGTTCACCCGCATAGACAGATGGAACCAGAGTGGTTCTGGGATGCTTTGGGGGATATACCCTCTGATCTGGACGGCTGTTCCATTGATGGCCTCGTCGAGCTGTGGAGCGTCTTGCTGACGGAGGCCATTGATCGGATAGTTTCAAGGCATCCGCTTCCCAGACAGCAGCACCACAGGCCTACCTGGTTTTCGGAGGGGCTGTGGGTGCTGAAGCAGGAGGGAAGGCGGTTGGAGCGACAGTGGCGTCGTTCATGTGCTGAAGCCGACAGGTTGCGGCACACAGAGTTTACGAGCCTATGCTGTTGCTATGCGAACAGCAAAGAAAGAGTTCTTTGCTGCCCTTATAGCATCCACTAAATCCTGTCCAGCGGAGCTATTCCGGGTGGTGAGGGGGCTGGTCAGTCCAGCCTCCCTCCACCTTGGAGTGGAGTCATCTAGTGCCCGCTGTGACTTGTTTGTTGATTATTTTGCGGATAAAATCACTCGGATTCACCATGGTTTTGACACTGCATTTTCTGCAGTGGGGCAATTGGAGGTTATGGAGACCCTGCCTTGTCCTTGCTTGTGGGATCAGTTTCAGTTAATGAACCCTGCCAATGCGGAGGATTTTCTTGGGGCTGTCAGGGCCACCTGTTGTGAACTGGACCCTTGCCCATCCTGGTTGGTTAAGGCCTGCTGGGAGACAATGGGGCCATTGCTGGCAGAGGTGATCAATGCCTCCCTTAGGGAGGGCAAAGTGCCGGGCTGCCTTAAAGAGGCGGTGGTGCGACCCCTGCTCAAGAAACCATCACTTGACGTTGACTCCCTTGCCAGTTATTGGCCGGTCTCTAACCTTCCCTTTTTAGGGAAGGTTATTGAGTGGGTGGTGGTCCGGCAGTTGCAGAAGCATCTGGATCGTGTCAGTTTTCTTGATCCTTCGCAGTCAGGGTTTCACCCGGGATACTGCACCGAGACTGTGCCTGTGACGTTGGTTGACGATCTTTGCCGAGAATTAGTCCAGAACCGTTCAGCCCTGCTGATTCTATTAGATCTGTTGGCAGTGTTTGATACCATTGATCATGAGATGTTAGTGACGTGCCTGCGGGACCATGCAGGGGTGGGTGGTATGCTTCTTGACTGGTTCTGATCCTTCCTGGCCAGAAGAACTCAGTGAGTGGTACTCGGTGATCGTTTTTCATCACACCGAGACCCCTTGTGTGGAGTTCCGCAGGGTTCTGTCTTGTCCCCTCTCCTGTTCAACGTGTATATGCAGCCGCTTGGTGAGGTGGTCAGGAGGTTTGGCGTGTGGTGTCATCAATATGCTGATGACACCCAGCTCTACCTCTCTTTTTTCATCAGACCCA
>QEPC01007042.1:295157-311283 GCA_003113815.1 Sphenodon punctatus
CTGGATCGGCCCCTGTGGTCATCTGGGAGTGCTCTCCTGGAGGTCCCCCGAGTCTGCCGGGGGGTCATGATGGAGAGGGCATTCTCAGTGGCCGCCTCACGACTGTGGAACTCCCTGCTGGCGGAGGCCTGTTTGGCCCCGGATCTCCCCTCATTTCGACGCTGTTGCAAGACATAGCTGTTTTGCCTGGCTTTGGGGGAGGGGGGAGGATCGGTTAGGGTGGTGGGTGGGTGGGGATTTTTTATACCTCCCATTGTTGTATATTTTTAAAGTTGTTTTAAATGTTAATGTTTTATATTGTACGCCGCCCAGAGCTGCCTGTTGCTCCGTGGGTGGGTGTGGGTGGAGATGGGTGTTGGCCAGGAGCACTCACTCACCAACACCCACCGAAAGTGACATTTACACAGATGCCCCCACCCATCTCCACCCAGGGAAATGCTCCCCACCCGCCGGCCAACATCCATCTCCACCCAGAGGAACTGGGTGGAGGCATCCTGTGCACAGGGCCCATGGTAATTGGCTGCCGTGGTGCCCTGCAACACGTATAATAAAATGTAACACCCATTTTATGGGTATTAGAGCATCTGTGTAAAAAGGGCCTAAGATAAATGCATTGCATTTGGGAAAGAAAAATTAAATGCAAAAGTATAAGATGTGGGAAATGACACATGTCAAAATTATCTAGGGATTGTGGTCATGTTAGCAATATGATGTTAATATGCTAATCATATATTATTATTAGCAATTGCATTATTGCTAATATGCTAATTTGCAATATGAGGCCAATGCAGTTTGACAGAAGCGTTGTTTACAAGTGAGCAGAAGTAATAATCCAACTCCATTCAACACTAATCAGACCTCACCTGGAGTGTTGTGTCCAGGTATGTATTCCTCATTTAAAGAAGGAGTGGAGTGGGTTTGGAGGAGAGCAACAAAGATGATAAAGGCTCTGTAAAGCAAGTCTTATGAGGAAATGTTGAAGCAATTAGTAAGTTTACCCTAGTGAATAGAAGACTAAGGGGAGACATGTTAGCAGTCTTCAGACATCTAAAAGGCTGCCACCAAGAAGACGGCAAAGACCACTCTGCATTGCTACAGAGGGCAGGACTAAAGATAATGGGCTCAAGTCACAGGATATATTTGGTTAAATATCAGAAAAAAACCTCCTAACGGCAAGTGCTGTGCAACAATGGATCAAGGTTGTAGGCTCTTCATTGCTGGAGGTTTTCAAAAAGAAGGTGGGCAACCATTTGGTAGAGATATTATAGCTGGAGTTGTTCTACATCCAAGCAGTGGACCTTGAGGTCCATTCCAACTCTTAAGATTCTGTGATTATGATTCTAACATGACTAGATTCTGAAATCAACATAATCAGTGATGAAAAGGAAGGGAATTTGAAAAGTAGACCAGCAGTCAAGCGGGGATGGAGATTTCTGACAAAAGGTACACAGAATAAAAGGGAGAGTGATAAAACAAGCAAGAGAGTGAGCATAAATGTTAGCAAAGCATAGGGGAAATCACTGGAATTTAGCAGGGTCAGTCTAAATTGAGCAAACATCCACAGATTATTTTCGTGTATTCTCAGCTGAGTGTGGGGAAACCATGAAGTTGTATGTGGAAACAGAGTGGAAGTAAGTCAGTTGCTTTGCATGACAATGGATTCATTGAATTAGCTTAGTCAAGATACCATTTTGAAAGTCTGACCTTGCTTTTCCCTTCAGCTCAAGCCCCAATCATTCTTTCATCCCACCCCCAGGACTAACAGACAGGACAGAAAATCAGACAGCTTTTCCCTCCTTGTTTTAACAAACTCTTTCAATAATGTTCTACTCGGCCCCCTCCACCCCCCATTCCCTTTGCTTTGCCTCATCCTCCACTCTACATCCAGAACATCCACGTTAGTCTCTAGGGCACCCACTCTTTGCTTCTACCACACCACACACCTACAGCTTCCTCTTTGCCCCCGCACTGGAAATACTGCACAGACACAGAGAGCTTGGGTAAACTGGCCGCAACCGTTTATTAAAACAACCAGCATAACCGGAACCCTGTTGATAAACGAGAACCAATTAAAACCAATCAAAACCAATTCGTGAGAATGGTGGAAAGATCTGATTGCCAAATTGATTTCCACTTAATATAATTACCCCATTAGCCAATCACTGTGAATCTTCCAAATTATTATCCCCCATCAGAATCGAATAGTAAGGCCGAATTGATAACCCTGGGTGAGACTATAAGGAGAATGATTGGGCATTAAGTCCAACCTTCTGATATCACCTCCGTCCCTAATGCCCCTCACTCCCCGCATTCAGTATCATAATGTATGACCACTTGGATTGGAGATACCAGTCCAATCCCTATTTCTACTGGACCAGAATTGATCCAATACCCGAAAGAACTGCCTATCAAGTGACCATGTTGGAACTGCTTACATCCTTCCCATATGCCCCTTGACACCAGTCCTTCTTCTCTGGGATAGTAGTGGAGCGCCCATCCCCTGACTGCTTCCCAAATCCCACCCCCTGGATGCCTATCAGCATCCACCATTACCTGATGTTTTCCATAATGCCAACCAATTCCGATGCCTGTTTAAATCCACCATGGTACTGAACTCCACCGGTTGTGATGAATAGATCAAATACAGACACCAGACCCACACTTCAGATTCCCATAATAGATCAGCACTGTGAGGAAGCTGAAAAACCCTTTTAGGAAAAAATTGCTTACTGGTCCCTCAATAACCTAGGCGACTGGAACAAATCCACAGTACCTATCTGAGGGTGGGTGGGTGGGCTTCAAGTGCTTTCCGGCAGCCGAATGAGGGCTGCACGGCACCAGCGCACCACATGGACGATCCCATCCAATCCCAAAGGCGCATTCTCACGCCAGAACCTTGCAAGCTGCAGCCTCCTCCCGAACCGTGCAGCTTGCAAGGCAGATACCTTCCCGCCCGGCCAGCTTCCAAACCTGCCCAGCAACAGCCCGTGCCTCATTTCCCTGATCAGGCGGGCACAAATTAACCCCTGCAGTGCACAAGCCGCTTAGTAGGGGCTTTCCCAACAAATTGATGGAAGAGTGGGAAGGAAGTGTTCACTCTGAGGTGTTTCCTTCTTCCTCCTGGAACTATTCATGTCAGTTGTATTTTACAGCAGCAAGTACACCTCAGAGACTTTCAGCTCAATCAGAACTTCCCCTGCTTTATATTTCCCTAATGCAGGTAGTGGCATTAAACACCACAGCACAGCTCTTAATGTGTTTCCTCTTCAGGAATAAATATATATTTCTATCTAAGACAGACACCGTTCATCTTTCCTTGAATTCTGTTTTGTAGCATATGCATGACACTGTCTTAAGCTAGTACTGGTTCATAGAGCGTTCTCACAAAAGATGGGAGTGCCCTGGAGCCCAGAGTCATTCTGTGGGGCCACCACGCAGCAGCCTCGTGCGTGGAAAGCGTGGGGAGCGGAGACCAGCACACAGACAGCCTCTTACGCAGTGTAGCCAGGCAAGGTGGGGAGGGCAGCCATCATTCATCCCCCCTGCTACATCGGAGCCTGGGATTCCACATGGGGGCACCATGATCGGGCCCAGAAGAAGTGCTTGGCAGTCACCAGCCAACTTAATAGAGAAGAGTGGGAGGGGGAAGTGCCTGGTGGCTGCCAGCCAACTAATGGAGCACTCCTTTCCTCTTCCTCCCCAATTCTCCCTGGTCCACTCCATCAGTTGGTTGGCAACTGCCAGGTGCTTCTCCCTCCCTGTCTGCTCCATCAGATGGCTGGCAGTCACTGGGCCCATCCTCCAGGCCCATTCCTGCTGTCCCCACCATCAGACCTAGACATGTGCAGTGGCTGCATGCACCCCAAGAGATGGCCCCACAGAATGACACCCATGGTTGCCAGTTACCCCATGGTCGCTGAAGGTTCCCCACATGGCATGCTCCACATTTCTTGAGTCGACGCCATGTGGAGCCACCCTGGGACAGTACTGGGTTGAACATCTGGCAGGGGCCTTTCAGACGGGCAGGTGAATTTGGGGCTAATGGGGGCAAATGTGAGGAACATCTCATCTGTTAACACTCACAGAAGTTTGAATCAAGATTTCCAAGTTAACAACATTGTTTAACCTATTGGTTATCAACAAGGAACAAATAATAAGTACAATATACAGTGGCATCAATAAATATACATACCAAAATATTAAGATATTAAGCCATCATATAAGAATAAATATTGAATTAGAACTAAATATTAAAAATGTTAAATATTGAGTAATAACTTATTAAAATTATGAAAATACACTAACTAATGAGCTATATTACAATCATTACTATTTAAACTCTCAATGCTATTTTGACGTATCTGAATAGCTCTAGTACAGAAGCTAGCAACAGTCCTAGAAATTGGGGTATCATAAGGACTAAGAAAAATTTGTTAAAACTGCTGGGAAGCTGAATAATCAAAATACAACAAATATTGAGACAGGTATCTTAGCCTGGGAATCTCGTAGGCTGTGCATCTAAGCAAAACGTGTTTGATTGATTCTAATTCCCCAAGATCACAAATTGGACAGAGTCAGGCTTCCCCAGCCAGCCCCTGGTATCGGCCCAAGAATACTGCTGAGATGAATACATTAAGCCTGAATTTAGTATATGCTGTCCTATTTTTATAAGAGTTTCAAGTAGCTAGATAACTGGAAACACAGGACTGCATTGGATAACTAAGGTACTGAGTGGCGACTTGCTGAGCCTCTAGTAAAGAATCTTCCGTTTGTATTGCCTGATCATATATTCTTTCTTTAATTAATACGGCGGCACCTTTGTCACCCTTTGCCCTTAAGTAGTCCATAGAGAGACCGAACTTTGAGACTTCCAAAGTCACTGCCTTATTCCAGGCATCCAACAGGCCATCCTGAATAGCCAACAACATAAGGGGATTATCAGGGGTCTTGAAAACTGCAGTCTTTAACTAACAGCAGCAAATATGTCCGAACAGGCCCGGAACAGGCTCCAAACTGAAAGGGGTCTCTGTGTGCTATTTGGATACATATCCAAATTACGTAGACTACATTAAATTGTGAACCTAAAAATAAGCTAATAGGTGGCTGTCTATCAATTTCCTACTACAATGTGGCCATATTCCACACATAAATATATACCATAGTTATCTGCCAGCTGCTTATTTATCAAGAATACTTTTGTGATAACGCTGTTTAATCTTATTTTAGATATTTAGCTATCTTATGTTGATTCCTCTCTGATTGACAGGTAAACCTCAAAACGTTGCTCTTGCCCTATCCTCCTAAAGTTCCAGTGGTGCTAACAACACTGATTGAGAAGGCAGCAACATCTGAAATGGAAGACTTGGGACTTTAGCATAAGTGCAATTTCTTCATGCTGTTCTACAAAACTCACTGGTTCCTTTCAACTACGTGCTGATGGCGGCTGTTTCTTTACAAATGGAGCAATGTCTTAAACTGAGATTTGTAGAGTTACAAGTACATACAGTAGTGTGTATGTTCAAAAGCAGAGAAATGTATCCTCTTGTAACTGAAATTGGCACTAACCTCAGTGGGATACAAAACCAGTGAGATCCAATTTGATAATGAAGAGGGTATGTGAGTGGCAATATACTTGGGAAAGGATACACTGAAATGAATAAAAGGAGGAACTGTAGAGGCGTTCTTCTACATGCTCCCCAGTAGTGGAGGACAGTAAGAGCAAAACATGTTTGAATCTTGCATTACTTAATGACAGAAAATTATGCTTTGGGATAAACTGCATGACCAGTCAAAAACATAGGTGAATACAGGTTGGCCCTTTACTGCTCAAGCAGAGAACCAGCCACAGGTATGGACTTGCTACTTCTCTCCATCAACCTCAGACTTTTCAGAGGCACCTATCACTAGAGTTTGTAAGTGATTATGCTTCTTACCAATTAGGGGAATTCACTGGGAACGTGAAGCTTATTCAGGAGTAAGGTTTGGTGTTAAGTTTGTGGCCACCTAAGTTCTTTTGTAATGAGGAATGAGATTCTGAGATTTCCACACACAAAAAGAAATGGTGGGAACTGCAAAATCTAATGAACAAGTACAATGGGACAGAGTATTTAATTAATCTGTGCAGAAGAAAGATGAAGCATCCTAAAGGGCACCATAAAAGAAAATACACTATGTCACTAAAAAGGAAAAATATCAAGAAGCTAGAAGCAGCCAATGTTGCCTCCTGAGGGATTGTTCAAAGATCTGAGAGAAAGAGGAAACTTGTTCTTGAAAGAGAGTGTAGGTTGGGTATCAAAAAGCACATCGTTTACAAAGGACACGTCATGCCAAACAAATCTAATCAGGGGAAGAGAACGTAGTAAATGTATTACATCTGAACTGTAATGAAGTACACTTTAACTTAGTACACTGTTTAATACACTGTTTAATACAAAATTGGCTAAGAACAAAGGAGATTTGAATAAATTAATTGTCTCTTACATTCAAAACCAACCCAAGAACAACACAGTATTCCTCATTATTTGTAACAGAGGTGACTGGTAAAGGAAGGGTAGTGCGGCTCCACCCTGCCTCCCACAGAGCCACCCCCGTTTCTCTCTCATTCCTCTCCCGTCCGCCTAACTCGCAGTTGAGCTGGCAGCTCAGGGCATTTTCAGATGGACAAACTAATCCTTTATATAATCCGAGTTTATTATCTAGCATTTACAAACTCCTATCTGTTTTGATGGACATCCTATTACTAGATAAATCTAATCCTATATTGTCCGTCTGAACACAGCCTTGCTGTTAATCAGGAATTAGAGTCTTTGGGATGAATTTCAATCCCATGGTGCTTTTTGTCCTTGCTCAGCACACTGATTTCTGGGATTGAAGAAAATCTGATTTTCTTCATTTTTATGATTCCTGAGTTGAAGAAAATGAAAACTCATCCCTTTGTTCTGCAGGTATTTAAACTTGGTGCTCCTCAATGCATTACAGGACGATGACAGAGGTAATACAATCACCCCACAGTCTTGTGCCCCTAGATACCACAGAGGTAGAAATGCCTAGAGAGGATGTCAGAACTTTACGTAGGACTCTGTGGCGCTAATCTAGGATTAGTTAACTAGATAGTCATTCAAACGGACATTATCTAGGATTAATTTAACATCTGCATATCATAAATCCTAACAAGCTTTCTGCATCTTCTCTCTCCCCCTGCCTTCCTTCCTAGCAAGCTAGGATTTATATCATCAGATGTTTTTCCTAACCCTAAAATAATAATCTGATTTGCAGCATTCAGACAGACATGTAACACAGGAATTAAACCTTGAATTCCTAATTAAATGTCTGTCTGAAAATGCCCTCAGCTGTGAGCAAGAGAGGCAGGGTGGGTCAGGGGCAGGGTCATGTGCTGCTTTTACTGCACAAACTCCCAGGACTAGGGCTGGGAAAACGCGATTCAGAAGTTCAGAGTTCGGGCCGAACTCAACCAGTTCAGTTGACCGAACCGAACTTCCGACCCAAACTCGATTTTCAAACCGAACCGAATTTCTGAACTCGGTTCTGTTCACCCATCCCTATAAGATAATTTTCCATTTAGTTAAATGGGGTTTGAATTTCCGAACTCTGTTTGGAAGTTCGGAATTTGGACTGAACTCGAATAGTTCAGTCGACTGAACCGAACTTCCAAACCGAACTCGATTTTTGAACCAAACCGAACCGAATTTCCGAACTCGGTTCTGTTCACCCATCCCTACTCAGGACAGCTCTCTCAGTAGGTTTGACGGATATGCACATTTTACCAGCCTCTTATGAAAAATACAGGTTGCAGGGCTGCATCAGAGCCAGTGCAGCCTTGCAACATATATTTTTCATAAGTAGCAGATAACAATTTGCGTATCTGGCAACCCTACCTTGGCCACCCTGGGGTAGGATGGCCATACCTCCCCTTTAAAAGAGGATGTTTATGAAAAATACTCTTTTAAAGGGGAGATAGGGCCACCCTACCCTGTGGGCATTTGTGCAGGGATGGATGGCAAAAAGAGGGATTGGAGGTGGGGGCTGGGAAGCTCCTTGCAATTCCCAATGCAGGGAGTCCCCCAGTCCGCACTGCCTCCCAGTGGCAATCCATACCATCCAGAAGCCAATATCAGAGGGGAGGGACACGTGGTACCTGGCTGCTACTGGGAGCCACGCCTCCTCTGCCCAGAGAACCAAGATGGCTGCCAGACTCAGTAGCCAGAACAGAGATTGCTGCTGGTAAGTCCTTCTCCCTGCCTCTCCTCCCTCCATTTCTGCCTCTCTTTCTCCCTGCCTTCCCCCTACCCCATTTCAGCCTCTCCTCTCTGCCTTGCCTTCCCCACCCCTCATTTCTACTACTCTTCCCTCCCTCCCCTCTATCTTCCATTTCTTCTCTCTCTCCCTGACTCCTCCCTCCTTTCTGCATCTCTCTCTCTCCCTCCCCATCCACCTCCCATTTCTGTCCCTCCCTATCTTCGTCCATCCCGCTTTCAACTTCTCTCCTCCCTCCTTTCTATCCACCCCCCATTTCTACCCCTCCCTGATATTCCCTTCTTCCACCCAGCCCCCAGTCCCTGTTTCTACCTTTCCCTGGATTCCCTTCCTTCCACCCCCCCCACCACCCCTGTTTCTACTCCTCCTTGGCTTCCCTTCCATCCACCCCACCACAACCTGTTTCTACCCCTCCCCGCTCCCTGCTCTCCCCACTTCCTCCCTGCCTAAATGTCCACTAGCTGCCACTATGGTGGCCACTGATGCATTCCCAGGATACCGGACATGGAGAAAGGAAGAGCGCAGCTGGCTCAGGGCTCCTTCCCCCAGGGTTGAGCAACAAGTGCTGAGAGAGGGGTGGGGAAAGGGATACAATGGTACTGGCAAAATCCAAACCATGGGTGCATATTTTAAAAATCCACCTGGATAGTTTTGGGCAGATCAAAATGGTAATAATGTCCTAGAAAATCCGGACACTATGGTAACCCTTGCACTCCACCCCATCCCAGTGCTGGCTCACCTCTGCATCCATATGCTGCCAATGCCACTGTTCCCACCCGGAAGTCATGATCTCATGACTTCCAGGGGGCCGGGACTGGAAGGCCAGCAGCATGTAGCAAATACAGGACATAAATCCATAAATAAGGCCACCTTAGCTACCACTGACTTGTAATGTTGCAGCTCTCGGAAGTCTGTCAGGACTGATATGCAGCTGTGCTACGTTCTGCTCTCAGCTGACCTAAGGCCAAAGAAAGAGGAAGGTGAAGAAGCACATCTGCAAACACAGTTATGCGGTAAACAGAGTTCAATAATAGGACAGAGTCCAAACTAAAAAAAACAAAGAATAGTAGAGACACCTGCCTTTATGGCCTCTCTTTTCCTTATAATAATTAGGATGGAGCTGCTAATTTCTAGTTAAGAGGTGCCACGTTCCAATCTCTTATACGTAGCTTTAGCCAGTGTGCTCAACTTTGATCAATGTTGGAATGTGCCATCCTGGTCTAGCGTGGGCCTCTTCAGCTATTTCCAGACTGCCCCTTTACCTCTTTCTGGGGAAGCACAGGGACAAACTTTCACCCACAAAGACTCTAAATCCACACTGTACAAACACAAAGAAAGATACAGCATCTGAATCAAGCATAATGAATCAACCTAGAAGAAATTATCAATGATTATTTTAATCTGGATTCTAAAAGAGTAAATTTTAAACCTGAGTACACCAATGTCATAGAAAAATATGAGCAAAAAGAGGGAAGAGAACATTTATGTGTAAGAAAAACTATTTAAAATACTAGTGAGTTTTAAAACCTACCTTTAAACTTTTAAACCAAAACCAGTCAATGAACATTTAAAATGTGGCTTTCAAGATCATATTTATTATCTTGACTTAAATGTCCCACTTGTCTTTACTGGCTGACATCATCCTCCATTGAGTACTTGCTTGTTAAGCTCCCTAATGGTCTGTGTAACCACAGGTTAATCCATTAATTGTATAAACCTTAACACCCCAATCTTCAAAGTACTCCACTGGTACAAGTTCCATTTATCAGAATGGGACTTGCACCAGCAGAATACTTTGAAGTTTGAAGCCTTAATAGGCTGTGTAGCATAAGTATTTTACCTCCAGGTGATCCCTTTCTAATGGTGCCAGACAAATTGCAGTTTTTCAAAGTTCATTAGGAAATTGTTTTAACTGATTCTTAAAAACAAACTTTGCTTGCTTACAAGTTCCATGAATATGCTTATCTAAATATTGGAACTTCAACAATATACTAAAATATTCAAGTTCAATAAAGAGTAGGGAGTGGAAAATAAGATAATAAATCAAGACACTTCAGGAAATGAGAATAACATTTTAAATGCTCAAACTGAGCTCAAAAGAAATCTGACAATATGCTGAGGTCTCCACAAAACACTCCAAATAAAAATTCTGCAAAAAGGCCAAAGAGGTATTCCCTCTATGTTTGGTTCTAATACCCTGCGCAAAGGGACAGTACAAAGTCTATGGCCATTTTTACATGGACGCCACCCACCCACAAACACCCATAAACACCCATCGGATGGGTGTGAGAGTCCCCGTGTAAATGTCCATGAGTGGGTGGGTGCATATACACGACCCACCCACTGACACCCACCAACATCCACGGAGCAGCCGGGAAGCAGCCAGTGCGTGGAGATGGGTGTTCAACACCCGCCTGTCCGTGTAAAAACCAAAACACCCACACCCACGGGAATGGGTCCGCCGAGACCACAGAGAGATGGTTAGAGAGGCCATGCAGGAGCTCCCAAGTAGACACGCCCACCCGGGGAGATGCAGGACGGTCTTAAAAGGGCTCCAAAACAGGACATGGGTGCGCCGGCACTGTCACGGCCAGGCCTTGAACCCCTGGCCTTGGGGCTTCTAGGAGGTACTCTCTGCAGCCTGCGCTATTGGCGATGTGCTGCAGGTGGTGGCTGTCTCCCGGTTCGTGGCATCCTCCCCCTCTCTCCTGCCTTGCTCACCTCATACACTTGATGGTGGGCGTGGCCACACCTGCCACGGTCTGATTGGCTCTGTGGAGTATTTAGGACTGCTGAGAGCAGTGGCAGGTGTAGAGCTTCAAGTCACTTCCTCTTGGACTTGTGCTTGGCCCACTCACCTTGTTCTTTCTCGTCTATATGCACCTTGTTACCCTTTGTCTTTGTTTTGAGTAGTGTCTGGTGGTGGTAAGTTTCTGGGTACTGTTTCCCCCCTTTGTGTTCTCAGTGTGTGAGGTCCCTTCCCCTCCCTTTGGGATGGTGTGTGTTTTTTGTGGGTTGGTGTGATTCTGCTTAGTTCCCTCCTCCCTTGTTTACCCACACCAGGGTGGAGGTAGTTTATTTCTCTCTCACACCCTGCCTTGTCTTCATGTTAGTCTGTCTTCCTGTTGTTCCCTCAATGTCCTATTGTTAGTTCCCTATTGTCTGCTGTCTTTGTCTCCCTGTTCCTTCCTATCGTTGCCCCTAGTTTCTGTGTAGCCTGGTGTCTCTGCGTTCTAGTTGTTCTCTTACTACTTGTCCCTCGCTCCCAGGGCTTCCCTCGCTCCCTCCCTCGTCCTCAGGATTTCCCTTGCCCCCCTCCTTGCTCCTAGGGTTTCCCTTGCTCCCTGTGCCTCCAGTGTACTCCCTCATCCTCAGGGTTTCCCTCGCTCCCTCCCTCGTCCTCAGGGTTTCCCTCGCTCCCTCCCTCGTCCTCAGGGTTTCCCTCGCTCCCTCCCTCGTCCTCAGGGTTTCCCTCGCCCCCCTCCTCGCTCCCCTCACCTTGGCTCCCCTCGCCTTGACTTATTACCAACACCCTTTCTCCTCGGGCCTCGTTTCCCCATCCCCTACCCTTGGGTCCCGGGCCCCTACTTCTGATTCCCTGTCCCTTGACTTCAATGATGAGCCGTAGGTGTTCTTAGACCAGCAGTGCTGGTATCCATGCTGAACACCCTATCTCCTTGGTATCGGAGTGCGGCTGAGAGGTTTCCCCATTTTGTACTAAGGGACATCCCAGATTCCCTACACCCCATCTCCCCTCTGCCCTACCTGCCACTCCTACCCTTTCCCTGACTCCTCCCCTGAAGCCTGACAGGCTCCCAATATGTCTGGAAGGAAAGCCTCCGACAAAACAAAGGGAGTCAGCGCCACGACTCATGCAGGACGAGCCAGGGTAAGCAAAGGGACTCCAGGATGTCCAGGGGATGGGGGTATGGCCCCATGGACTGTGGGGGGAGAGGGAAGGACTGCTAAACACAGCACACCCATCCCGCCACAGGTCCGAGGACAGACTGCGGCGCCCACTCTGACCGCAACCCCCCACTCCAGCACAGCCACAGGACATGGGGAAGGGAGTGCAAGCAACAGTGAGGTATGTGTGAGGGGACCCCAAGAACCTGGGGAGGGGGGCCCGCATGCCAACAGCAGAAAACAACCCAAGGGAATACAGGGCGGGCATTTGACAACTAATGGTTTCCACCCCCAGAACAGCACCCAGACACAGGAGCAATGCACCACCAGAGAGACAGCTGAGGAGGGCCTCCGTGGCAACCAGGTAAGGTGCCCATGCCCCCCGGGGGGAGCGGGGAGGGATCCCCCCACAAGGGAGCATGGGGGCTGTGGGGTAGATGCTAACCCCTCTGCAATACCCCCAATAGGAGATGACCAACTCCGCTGTCACCACAGCTACCAGGCAGGCCCCAGGCCATGAAGCTGGTAGGCCCCCTACAAGCAGTACCCAAAAGGGGGAGCCCTGGTCAATGCAGGAGACCAGGGATGTCATAAGCATGTGAGGGACCTAAAAGATTCAGCACGACCTGGTGCGCAGCTACAAGACCAAACAGGTCTATGAAGCCATCGCCCAGGAGATGCAGCAGCAGGGGTACAATAGGGATGTCACCCAGTGCATGCAGCAGGCAAAGGACTTGAGGTCCGGATATAAACATATCAAGGACAACAATCTCAAGTCCGGCCATGCCACGCGGACAATGGAGTTCCAGGATGAGCTGGACCAGTTCCTCTGCATGGATGGGGACATAGTCGCCTCCTTCTTACACAGCACTGCTTTCACCAGGGGCAGGCGGAGGGCGCTCACAACACATAGCTCACAACACACACCCCTGCCTGACCCTCTGGAGCAGGGGGAGGCCACTGGCGAGGCAAGGCAGGATGTGGGAGAAGATGGCCCCATCACACAGGGGGAGGAGGCACCCCAGGAACCCACTCACTCAAACATCACCCTCCGCGTGTGCCCACAAAACCCACAGGGCACTGGGCCGTGGAGAAGGGGGGCTCACGCGGAGCAGACAGAGACCTGGAATGCCTCCCAGGAAGCGGAGCAAGATGATCCAGGTAGGAACGCAACCAGGGCCCAGGGGGGCCTGGCCACAGTGACCAGAGTCTAAACTGGAAAGTAGGGATTGACTGATAGATCCACATTCCCAATACAGCTCAAGGCACCCTGGAGGTTCATGAGGAGGAGGTCACGGAGGAGGTGGTCGAGGAGGAACTGGAGACACCCCAGAAATGGGCACCAGGACAACGATGGTAGGCCACAACGCACAAGGGATGGGTCCCAGCCGGTACCGGAGTAACGGGCTAACAGGTTCCAGGGCAGCCCCTGGAACCAACTGCCCCCCATGCATGACAGGGAAGGGCCGGTGACTGGAATCGAAAGGTCACAGAGTCATATGGGTTAACAACCCCTGAGGGATCCACAGAGTAAGTTTTTATTTATTTAATTTTATTTAATAGATTTATACCCTGCCCCTCCTGCTAAAGCAGCCCGGGGTGGGAACACGTGACAGGCCCCTAGGAGGAGCTGTAATAGCACGGACCTGGATGAACGTGGCCCCTCATGGGGCGAGCTCTGTGGCCCGACAGAAGGGACACATTGCACGGGACCCCGCCCGACCATTAACATACACCATAGGGACAGACAGGAAGGGGGGGCAGGCACCCCCCTGGGTGACAGGGAGGCACAGCTATGGGCATGCTTTTCACGGGTAACGTTTCAAGGCAAGATGTAACTCAGACCTTATGTTCCATTACCGCAGGGTCCAGCACCCCAGCCCGGCGTGGAGAGGCCTGTGGACAACTGAGAGCCCGAGCCATCCAGCTGCCTCTCCCAATAGACAGCAACTTCAACAGCCCACAGGGGATCGAGCCCCGGTGGTGCACCAAAGTGGGCACGGGGAAGGCCCCACAAATAGTGAAAACCCCCCCACCCCTTGTACAGAACCCCTAATAAACTGTGTTTTACATTACCACTCAGTTGTTGGTTTGTCAATCGTGGCACCATCATGGCAAGGGGTCACTCCATATGCAGTTGGGGGCAGGGCATTCACAAGACAGGTGCCGTAAGCATACGTCTCTGGCCTGCAGAAAGCGGGGTGGGCAACAGCATCGCTCCCGTGGCCGGGTACAGGTCTGCACAGTTACATCAGTGGAGCACCGGGCATGCCACTGGACAGTTGGTGAGGTGCCAAGCCCTGGTGCAGTTCATTTGCCCTGGCTAGAAGGCAGTGGGTTACCCAGTGGCACAGGGCATAGGCCTCACAGGATCAGGGAACCCCTACAACCCAAACAAGAGGCCAAAAGCGGATTGTGGGAACAGACATAATAATATTTATTATTACCCGTTTCACAGTATTGTGAAAGGTGGGGGGCTGTCAACAGGGCTACTCAGTTGCCTGCCATCTGGGTGACAATGCGCCAACACAGAGCATCCCAGTTCTCCTCAGATATGCACCGGAACGCGCCACCCTGGACATGTTGATAGAGGGGCACGGGACCCTTTCTCTGCACAAGTGGGGGGTAGTCAAGGGCAGCTCCTCTGGTCTCGCAGACATTGTGCTGGATGCAGGCCACCAGTACAAGGATGGGGATATGCTACAGATCGAAATGGCTCCTGTTCATGAGCAGGGACCAATGCCCCTTGAGCAGCCCAAATGTCTGCTCCACCACATTCTGAGCCAACGAGAGTCATTCATTGAAGAGCTGGTGCTCCACTGTGTGCGCAATGGATAGGCCCTCATGAGCCACGGGCTCAGTGGGTAGGTGGGGTCCCCTATCGCCACTGGGGCCATGGAGACCCCCTCAATGACACGGTACAGGTGGAGGGCTGTCTCCCTGTCAAACATGCGTGCATAGAAGGGGGAGGCCCACAGTATGCAAGCATCATGGTTCCTCCCAGAGTGGCCATTATAGACAGCGATAAACAAAGCCCGGTGATCCACCACGGCCTGGAGATTGATAGAGAACACCTGCTTCTGACTTAGGTAGTTCGTCTTGGCATGTGGGGGGCCGGATGGTAGGGATTTGGGTGCTGCCTATTACCCCTATGCAGTGGGGGAAGCCCACATCCTTGAAGCCGCGGATCACAACCTCGGGATCCCGGAGCTGTATGACCCACTCGAGCAGTAGCTCAACTAGAAGGTCACACACGTTGTGGAGTGCCCTGTTGATGGTCGCAGTCCCCGCCCCGAACTGCTCCCCAGCGCTCCGACAGGAATCGGGGGTGGCCAGTCTCCACACGGCCACGCACATGCCTGGCGGCAGCGGATACCGCATGTTGGTCTCACGTCTCTGGAGATGTGGATTCAGGAGCTCCCTGAGCCAGGCCAACAGCAAGCAGTTCATGCAGAAGTGGTCCATCCATTCCTCGTCCATCCAGGTGGCCAGCATGTTCTCCCACCATTCATTGGTACGAGAGCGCATCCAATTCAGCCTCCACGTTGGAACAGTGACACAGAGGTCGTAGACACTGAGCAGCCACCAGGACAGTACCAGGCGCATGTCCTGGGACACCTCTGCTCCGAACATTAACTGTTGGCGGACAGCTACTCTCCATGCTCACGGCAGTGATGCAGTTCGGCGCAGGTTGGCCACTGTCTTGCGCCGGACACCATGGTTGTAGAAACGGTGACCTGGCAGTAGTAGCTCAACCCATTGCTCCAACACCAGTGCCAGGATCATGAAGGAGGAGGACAGGACTGTTAACAGGACAGCCCTCCCCTCAGGACTCATCAACAGGCAGCATGATACCACCCACAACACTCTCACTCTGTGGGGGCCCACCACCGGCACCAGTGCTTGACAACCTAGCAGCTACTTGCCTAGTTGTTACGTGGCCAGG
>QEPC01007042.1:322573-344408 GCA_003113815.1 Sphenodon punctatus
CCACAGTCCCACCCCCTCAAGGCTTGCTCATTTAACAACACCCCTGTTCTCCTATTTGGTGTCGTATATGGTGAAATGTTCATGTGCAGGTTCAACTGTAGTTACACTGCTATTCCGTATTTGTTTTTATCATAACCAGTGCATATAGTAATTCATCTTCAGTATGGGATCCACAATGATGTTAATGCTCCAAATGCATATTGAGTCACATTTGCTTTCATATATCGGTCCCACGGTGATATAAAGATATGATTTATGGTTGTTCCCAAGCCAGGGTGGGTAGTGTGATTCCACCTAAGAGCTTCAGTACCATTGTTAAGCTTTCTGCAGATTTTTTTCCTCTCTCATCTTTTCAGAAAAATCCCCACAAACAAATAGCTTCTGATTGTTAAGTAGATGATGTCCATCAGGCTCCGGATAAGAAGATATTGTAGGACTTTTTAAAATTAAGTTCTACTTATGATATGATGCTCTTACTTTTTTGGAGTTTGCTCTTTCATTCCTATCAGTATATATGCAGATCATTAAATATGCCAAAAATGTTCCAAATATTATGGTGAAGATTTTATTAAACCCTTTGAAAACAAGTCCTGAAATTCATCTATTTTCCTTGATATGGCACGCAATAGGCAGAGAGTTTCAATTAGGGCTGTGCATTCAGGTTTCGATAAAACATTTTTTTAAATCCCCACCCCCACCCCCCCGGAAAAGCCCTTTTCGGCTTCCATATTTAAAACACAAATTGTATGTGTATTCGGGTTCAAGTGAACCCAACATTTCCTGAAAGAACATAATACCTGAAGTCTCAAACTGGACCCTAAAAAGCAGCACATATCCAGCTTGGAGCTGGCTATTCTTTGAGTCTCAACGTAGCTGCCTGCTTAGGGAACCTGTGAGCCCTCCCCACCTCCAGGGGCTGCCGCGGTCTCAGAACTGCAGTCTCCAACACTGAAGTCAGGCCCAGCCCACTCCAGCCAAGAAGAAAGACAGACTCATTCCCCCCCTTCCCAAGCCAGTAACCCCTCTGGCCAGCCTCATGCCCAATTCCCACCTAGGGATCCCATTTTCCATAAGCAAACAACTCCTCTGTGAGCCAGAAACCACTCCTGCCCAAGTCAGAACCACGCCTTATTCCCCCTCCACAAGCTAGAGACCTTCCCTGAGCCTAGTCCCATTACCCCTAAGCCAGTGACACCCTCTAACCCAGACTGATACCCCATTCCACCATCCTCAAGTCAGTAACTCCCTCACAAGCCAGCCCCATGTTTCATTTTCCCCCATGTTTCATTTTCTCTCAAGCCAGTCACATGCCTCCCTCTCCCTCAAGCCAGCAATGCCCCCCAAGACAGACCTATGCCCCGTTCCACTCACCCCAAGCTGACCCCCCACCCTAGCTAGCCATATTATCCACCCTCTACCACAAACCAGTGCTCCCCTTTTTAAATTGGTAGCAGACTCAACAGTTTTAACTGCATTTTCCTTTCCTTATAGGCCTGTCAAACTGGCAAAGCCTCACTGCACTTCTTTGTCAAAATAACCCATACTCAGGGACCATTTTTCACTGCATTTTTCACATTGGTAATGATGGGGGAAATGCAGTGAACACAGGCAAAGATTCAAATATATTTTTAAATATATATTTTCAAAAACACATAAAATTCACAAAACAAGATAAAACAAAGTACTGCAATTTGAGCAGCCTTATCCCANCGAAACATGTGCAAATTTCTGGGCGCTGCGGTTTACGATGGCTGACTCCCAGGAGGAGGCGAGAGCATCTAAACTCCACATGCACAACTTTGTCGAATCCGGACTTTGAAGTCCAGGAAAATTAAGGTGCATGTAAAAAAGCCCACTGATTAGTGCCTTTTATCATTCATATTGTTTTCTCTGTAGATATACAGATATTAGCTTAACCATCTGAAATATAGCTTCAAATGGTTTACTAAATAAATGTAAGTGACTATGCAGCTGTTACAGTGTCAAATATTGAGAAACTGAGCTACACTGATTTACACACCCTGGTTGTTTTTAAATGAGATGCTACCATGCATGGCCACCAGTCAATCAACTACTCATCCAAACGTTCATGTAAGGTGGTGCAGAGGGATGTACGCTCCCATGACTCATGCAGCACTCACTCACAGCCACTCACGAGGCACTACCAAAAATCCAGTGTATGCCATGGGGACAGGTGCCCACGCATTCCCTGCCCATATGAACCAGGGCACCCACCCACACCAGCAGACAGGTCCGCAGCCCAGCCACCTCCCCGGTCCTGCCAGGAGCTCTTAAAGGACACACACATGAAATACAGCACCATGTTGGGTCAAAGCACAACAAACCCTCCTTGTGAGGCATGAGAGAAGAGACATGGCCATGGAGGACAGCAGCTTCCTGTGCATCCTACCCAGTATGCGCCTCAGTTGTTGCCCAGGACTGCCAGCAGCTGTAGCGGCTCCGCAGGTCATGGGCAGAAAGCGGTTACTGGCAACTACAGCTTCATGTTTCCATGGTGTATGTGGCTGTGTGTCAGAGGGTGAGCAGTTGGGCGAGACTTGGGGCACGGGATGTTGCTGGGCAGGTGGTAAAGTGAATGGCTGTCCATATGAGTTGTTTCCAGGGCCAGTCCATAGTAGCGGGAGTGCATGGAGGCTGCTTGCGTGGCCACGGTGGCCACCCTGGGAGCCGCCAATTAGAATCTCTCCCCACTCACTCTACATGCATGGCTGCTTCACAACTGTGCCATTCAGCATCCACAGTCCCACCCCCTCAAGGCTTGCTCATTTAACAACACCCCTGTTCTCCTATTTGGTGTCGTATATGGTGAAATGTTCATGTGCAGGTTCAACTGTAGTTACACTGCTATTCCGTATTTGTTTTTATCATAACCAGTGCATATAGTAATTCATCTTCAGTATGGGATCCACAATGATGTTAATGCTCCAAATGCATATTGAGTCACATTTGCTTTCATATATCGGTCCCACGGTGACTATTCTTTGAGTCTCAACGTATCTGCCTGCTTAGGGAACCTGTGAGCCCTCCCCACCTCCAGGGGCTGCCGCGGTCTCAGAACTGCAGTCTCCAACACTGAAGTCAGGCCCAGCCCACTCCAGCCAGGAAGAAAGACAGACTCATTCCCCCCCTTCCCAAGCCAGTAACCCCTCTGGCCAGCCTCATGCCCAATTCCCACCTAGGGATCCCATTTTCCATAAGCAAACAACTCCTCTGTGAGCCAGAAACCACTCCTGCCCAAGTCAGAACCACGCCTTATTCCCCCTCCACAAGCTAGAGACCTTCCCTGAGCCTAGTCCCATTACCCCTAAGCCAGTGACACCCTCTAACCCAGACTGATACCCCATTCCACCATCCTCAAGTCAGTAACTCCCTCACAAGCCAGCCCCATGTTTCATTTTCCCCCATGTTTCATTTTCTCTCAAGCCAGTCACATGCCTCCCTCTCCCTCAAGCCAGCAATCCCCCCCAAGCCAGACCTATGCCCCGTTCCACTCACCCCAAGCTGACCCCCCACCCTAGCTAGCCATATTATCCACCCTCTACCACAAACCAGTGCTCCCCTTTTTAAATTGGTAGCAGACTCAACAGTTTTAACTGCATTTTCCTTTCCTTATAGGCCTGTCAAACTGGCAAAGCCTCACTGCACTTCTTTGTCAAAATAACCCATACTCAGGGACCATTTTTCACTGCATTTTTCACATTGGTAATGATGGGGGAAATGCAGTGAACACAGGCAAAGATTCAAATATATTTTTAAATATATATTTTCAAAAACACATAAAATTCACAAAACAAGATAAAACAAAGTACTGCAATTTGAGCAGCCTTATCCCAATTTGGGCACTGTTGCCATGTGATGCAGTGGTTCATGTGCCCAGTAGCCACCAGATGTTCACCCTAGCCCATGGTGGGGAGGGCATCTGGCTGCTAAACCCTGTGTCCTCTGAAAAAGGCCGGTGACACAGGACATAGTAGCCCTACCCAAAGTGGAGTAAAGCTGCTCAAATCATGGTACTGCTCATGGGTCCCGGTCCTCGTTTGAGGTCTGCTTCAGGGCTTTGAGTGGCAGGCAATTCCCATGCAGCCACGTCATGGCCGGGGGGTGGGACAGTGAGTGGGCCAGGAGAGGGTGGGTGCAGCGGGGCTGGGTGCCGGCATGTGTGGCCAGCACCTCGACCCACTCAGGGGCATGACAGTATGTCCAACAGCAGCCTGCCCTCCCAGTTTTCCTGCAGGGGGCAGACCATGTGCCCTGCTCTCCACACCAGCCCTGAAGTGTGGTGGCTGCAATTGCCTGGCCCGGGGCTCATGCAGGATTGGTCCCTCGTGGCTTGTTGACTGGACCCTTTATCATGCAACTTCAGCTCCTCTAACTAAACAGGTTGTAGCTAAAGGGGTGGATTCCATGGGTATAGTCCTCTACCATTAAAGTCAATGGGAGCTGGACCATTGGCTTTAATAGATAGAAGATCTTACCCTATGAAAAAGAGTCTGGATTGAGGGATTTAAAACAGGAAAGAAATGGGTCTGACCTTCTGGAGAAATATGAATGACAAAGACCTCTGACAAGCAATATGTACATTTTGAAGTGATGGTATGAGGCATGAAGCCAAATGGCATGCTGGTTTAAACGCAAGAAATGTAAAGGTACAGTAGTTGTCCTGAAATTCATCCTTAGGGCAGACATCTTGAGCTAATGAAAATTGATTTGCATATAAAATGAAAGATATATTGTATGTAACAATATTCAGCTAGTTAGTCGATAAGCAGTCCTTTAAAACCTTGGTGATTTCACCAAGTTACCTTGGGATTCATAACTGCTCACTTGTGCAGGTAAAGGTTTGTGGATGTAACTCATCCATTGCATGCATGTACTATTTTCTCTTCCAGTTAAAAGTGTATCTAAGACTGTTTTCCCATGAGCTGCTTTGGCATCACGAGAGCATGCCCTATTCAAATCCAGCACAGCTCCCATCTCGTGGGAAAGGAGGAAGTGTGGCTCTCCCGCCAGCAAGCTCACCCATCCAGGGTAGGATTTCATTACCCTGTCCGGTGTGTGCAAGCTTGCCAGCAGGAGAGCCGCACTTCCTCCTTTCTCACAAGCAGGAGCTGCGCTAGATTACAAAATAGTGCATGCTCCCACAGTTCCAAAGGCTGCTCATGGGAAAGTAGTCTTAACCTAACACTATTTATGCTAGGAAGTGGAGCAGTTGGATGTGCTTTGCAAACCTTACATTTTTTATTTCCTGAATTTTGGTGTAGCTCTAATGGTTCATTTTGTTGGTGATATTCCCCTCCCTCATCCCCCACCATTTATCACTCAAAAAATGTCTTCAATTTTAAAGCAGTAGCAGTAGTCACAAATACCAGAATAGATATGATTGTTCCAATTTGGAAGCAGTCATCCCGAGTGTTACTAAACTTCATCCTCATCTGTTGTTTTCAATTGGCCAACACCTGCTCAACCAGTGCCTTTGATAGAGACAATCATTTCTACCTACCAAGTAAAAATCTAGCTCAGTTGGACAAAATATTTTTCACTCAGAGGATTTAAATTGAACTTTTGCTAGACACTGATGTACCTCCCTAGAAAGATAACCTATACCTAACCTAGCTTTATGTGATATTCAGAAATAAATAGGTAAGAGTCGCAGAAATTAGACCTCTCCTAGTGCTACCGGTTAGTGTTTCCTACATGCAGGACCTTAGTAGGTGTTTAAAGCCTACTAGAGATTGACCTACCCCTAGTTTTGAAAGCTTTTCAAGGGCCAATTAGCTGAAATTGCTCAGCATTAGCTACCAGTTATTTTCTTAGATTATTTAAAATTGTTTGAAGTATGCTAGAACAAGACTATGCTGCTGTGTTTTTTAACACAGCATCACAGAGCTTATTCTTAGATTACCCCAGGACATGTAACTTGGGGCTAGTGCTTAAATCCATCAGAAGCTAAAGGACAAATATATTTCAATGCAAATATACTCTTTAATCTTGCTGCTGTTATGAGTGCTCTGGAATCTGAACTACCTGTTGGTTTGGGGTGACATTTCACGACTTGATTTTGACCTACAAAAATTGAATAGCTTGGGAAATGGCCTTCTACAATACCTCATAACTTAAGCCATTGTCGGGTCCCTGGGATTCAAACCCAGGTCTGCTGATGCTAGAGGCACTGGTCTTATCCAGGAAGCTACTCAGGAGCCAGTTTGTTTGATCAGCAGTG
The DNA here is from genome assembly GCA_003113815.1 of Sphenodon punctatus. Taxonomy (NCBI): domain Eukaryota; kingdom Metazoa; phylum Chordata; class Lepidosauria; order Sphenodontia; family Sphenodontidae; genus Sphenodon; species Sphenodon punctatus. The sequence continues at coordinate 328,815 of QEPC01007042.1, forward strand.
CAGCCCCTGAGCCTCTCGGGTCTGTCTCTACTATCTCTGATTGGACCTTTTTGCCCCCTACCCTCATCAGTTGAGGATGCCTATCACAGGACTAACCTTACCACAGGGTGACCTGGGGCAACTGCTCTACTTTTTTCTACTTCCGCGGACCACTCAGAGGCCCCAATTTTCAGCATGGCAGGGTATAGGGCCCAACTGCCTCCCAGCAGGGCCCCAAACACACCCACCTCTAGGGCCCCATGGAGGGTGACTGAGGGATGGGGAGGGGGCCATCAGGGGGCTCACATTTTATCTTCACAATGGGCCTTACAAATTCTAAGGCCAGCTCTACTCATCACCAGGTAGTCACCAGCACCTTGCCTTGTGCAACAGTATTTCCTCAGGCCCTGCAGCAGTGCTCCCAGTCCCCGCATGGCAGGACAAGCACAGCCCCTCCACACAGGTAGCCCCGCCTTGGGCAGCCTTACCCCACAATTTTTCCTAAGACACATCACATACCAGCCAGCTGTTCAACCCGCCCCAGGACAGAGGGAAAATTAGGCAGCCACCGGCCACACAGTGCACTGCATCACATGGCCTGGCTGTCCAGGGAGGAGCAAGGCTGCCCAAGGCATGGTAGCCTCCCCTCCCTGCCTTGTGTGACCTCACCCACAAGGTATGAACAATTCTAATTCTTCCAGTGACCAGAGAGTTTCATCTGCCAGTTAGATGCCCAGTCACCCAGTCTCACAAGATTCCCCTGCAATTCTTCACAGTCCGCTCCTGTTTTAACTACCTTGAATAACTTGGTGTCATCTGCAAATCTGATCACCTCACTCCCCTTTCCAGATCATTAATGAATACATTAAACAACACCAGTCCCAGTACAGATCCCTGGGGCACCCAACTATTTACTTCTCTCTGTTGTGAAAACTGGTCGTTTAGTCCTATTCTGTGTTTTCTATTCTTTAACCAGTTACCAATCCACAGTAGGACACTGCCTCCTTATTCCATGACTTTTTTATTTCCTCAAGAGTCTCTAATGAGGGATGTTCTCAAACGCTTTCTGAAAATCCAGATATAGTATATCGACCAGGTCCAGTTTATCCACATACTTATTAACTCTCTCAAAAATTCCAATAGATTAGCGAGGCACAACTTCCCTTTGCTAAATCCATCTTGACCCCTCGCCATTAATCCATGTTTATCAATATGCCCTGTAATTCTGTTTCTAATAATAGTTTCCACCATTTTGCCTGGGACAGATGTCAGGTTCACCGGTCTGTAGTTTCCAGGATTGCCTCTAGAGCCCTTTTTAAATATCGGTGTTACATTTGCTACCCTCCAGTTCTCAGTACAGCGGAAGATTTTAGCGATAGGTTACATTTTACCAGTAGTAGGTCAGCAGTTTTATATTTTAGTTCCTTCAGAACTCTGGGGTGTAAACCATCTGATCCCAGTGATTTGTTACTAGTTAGTTCGTCAATTTGCTCTAGAACCTCTTCCAGAGTCATGCTGATCTGTGACAGCTCTTCCGATTCATCATCTACAAAGAACAGTTCTCCAACATCATCTGCCATGAAGACTGAAGCAAAGAATTCATTCAGTGTCTGTACTCCTTATCCTCCCTGAGCAACATCCCTGGCCATCTAATGGCCCAACTGACTCTCTAGCGGGCCTCTTGCTTCTGATGTACTTTAAAAAGTTTGTATTGTTAGTTTTTGCCTCTTTAGTGAAATTCATTTCAAATCCTCTCTTGGCCTGACTTATTAATGTTTTACATCTAATTTGTCACTGCTTATGCTTCTTCCTATTTTCCCCATTAGACATAGCTTTCCATTTTTTAAAGGACACCTTTTTGGCTCTAATAGCCACCTTCACCTCACCATTTAGCCATGCTGGCAGGCGTTTGGTCCCCTTGCTACCTTTTTTAACTTGTGGAATACATTTAATTTTGGCTTCCAATATGGTGTTTTTAAATAGTCTCCATGCTTCTTGTAGACATTTAATTCTTGTCACTGGTCCTTTCAGCTTCCTTCTAACTAGTTCCCTCATTTTAGCATAGTCTCCCTTTTTAAAGCTAAATGTTACTGCAGTAGTTTTATTTACCATTCTCCCTCCAGTAATTATGTCAAATTTGATTATATTATTATCACTATTGCCATGCAAATGCACCACCATTACTCCTTATGCCAGGTCCTGAATTCCACTTAGGACTAAGTAGCTCCTCCTCTCATTGATTCCAGGACCAGCTGCTCCAAGAAGCAGTCATTTATGGCATCTAGAAACTTTAGCTCCATATCCCGTCCAAAGGAGACATTCATCCAGTCAATATAAGGATAATTGAAATCACACATTACTATTACGTTACTGACTTTAGTAACCTGTCTAGTCTGCACTAGCATTTCATAGTCTGTCTCAACATCCTGGTCAGGGGGAAGGATAGTATAGCGCCGTTGCTCTACACTTCCCCATTACGCATGGAATTTCTATCCATCGAGATTCCAGAGTACAGTCCCTTCCTGTAAAATTTTAATCCTACTTATTTATTAATTTATTATTATTATTATTAATAATAATAATAAATAATCTTTATTTGTATATAGCACTTCCTGGTCATGGCACTCAGAGTGCTTTACATATAACAAATTAACAAAACTTTTAATCCTCACAACAATCCTGTGAGGTAGGTTAGGCTGAGAGAATATTGTGACTGGCCCAAGGTCACCCAGTGAGTTTCTGACTAAGATGAGCCTTGAACTGCCCCCCGTCCCCTCCCTCTCAATCCACCAGTTCAACCTACTCTGTCATTTTGATATATTTTGTACTCCAGTATTACAGTGTCTCATTAGTCATCCACATTCCACCAGGTCTCCAAGACTGGGCACCAGTGTCCCATTGGTTATCCTCATTCCACTAGGGGGGGATTCACACGTTCTGATTTGTGCGATTTTTTTTAAAAAATGAATGTTTCATGCCTGTCTGAACACCTAAATTCGATTAAATGGAGTCAATATCGCACTAAAGCAATGCGTGTTGAAAAGCTACTCAAACCTACCTTTTTGCTGTCCGTTTTCAATAAATCCGCACTTAACAGCAGTGTGAAAGCAACATCGTACTGGTTTTAACTAGTGTGTAATCTTTTCTGATGTGAATGCAACCGTGCTTCCAAGTGCGCTGTTTTACTCCTGCCCCTACCGGAAGCAGTGAGACCAGCTGGAGCCCTGTAGTTGCCTCGCTGGGTGCAGGCTGCAGCCAGCTTCTCCCCAAAAAAGTTCTTCCCCTCCATGTTTCCCCTCCATGCTTCTCCCCAAAAAAGTTCTTCCCTCCAAGGGACTTTCAATCATCTGCCTCTGCCTCTACCGTAGTGCTGCAGCAGTAGCAGCAGCGGGATACCGGAAAGAAACCAGGGAGAGAAGCAGCGCGCCTCACTATGCGAGGGGCTTCTTTCCAGCAGCCTCAGGCTCTCCGTTTTTATTCCCTGATTCTACAAAGTAGCAACCTTTGCTACAAAGGTTGTAGCAAAGGTTGTTGCAAAGTTTGCAAAGTTGCAGCAAAGGTTGTTGCAAAGTTGTAGCAAAGGTTGTAGCAAAGTTGTACTTTGCTACAAAGTAGCAACCTTCTGGCTCCCCACAGGCCACTTCCTGTAACTGAACCGTACTGAGCAGCCGGGTAAGCACGCACTACAAGAAGGTCTGAATGCATTATTTCGCTGTACTTAAAATCGGTATGGCATGCATGTGAATGCAACAGGACTTGTTAACAGCGAACTATTGAGAACCAGTTTTTAAAAATCCAGATAATTGCTGCACGTGTGATTCCCCCCTTGGCCTCTATATTAGAATACTCTAATTTCCATGAATTAACAGCATATATTAGAGATGCCTCAGTCTGAACCACACGCTGTTCAGCATGTGTTGGCTTTCCCCTAGATTCTAGTTTAAAAGCTGCTCTAACTCCTTTTTAATTTTTAGCACCACCAGCAGCCGGGTGTCATTCTGGTTAAGGTGGAGCAACCTTCGCACCAGGCAGGCAATTTACCATGCAGTCCTCATGGCCACCAGCAACCCAGCTATCTACATTTCCAATAATTGAATCACCAGCTACCACGGCCATCCTATCCCCTCACTCCTGGGCACACTCACCTGGAGATATAACCTCAGTGTGAGAGGATAACACATCACCTGGAAGGCAGGTTCCAGCTACGGAACTCTTCCTGAGTTCCTGCCATCTCAGTCTGATGCACTCCTTCTTGGAGGCCTTCCTCCTCTAAGGTAGCTGTCATGGGATTGGGGGCTCACTACCTCACCCTAGGCTGTCATGACCCAATTTCCCTGGCTTACAGCTCTCACTGGACCAGCTCTCTCTCTAGATCTGATTGAGCCTGCAACAGGTGAACCTTGTCACCTTTTCAGCCACAGAGTTTCCCAGCACAGATTCTTTTCTCTCTAGGTTCGTCTGTGTTTGTAAAGACATAATTAACCCCAAACTGTGTCCCACCAATGTTAGGATTAGCAATTCCACTGGACCATACTAAGTTCAGTTTAATGAATTTTAATGAATAAATCATGAATAAGCATGCAGTACAAGATTATACTCGAGAGTGCAGAAATCAAAATAGCATAACCAATAACGCTTTCCTATCTGTACTTGGATTCTCCTGATTTAGACTTATCCTAATCAAGGTCCAAGGGTATTTCAGTTCATGTTACAGCCAGCAGTGGAAAGCTTGGCTGGATACCAGCCTTAGTTTCCAAGAGTCCTTATTTCAGAGATCCTTTGGTGCAGCCCTTCTCTGGCTGGTAAGATGTGATGATGCAAATCATGCTCAACAAGCTGATCTCAACCAACTGATCTCCTTCTTTGTCTTGTCTTCCACCTTAAGTACCTTTCCAAAGTCCTTTGTTCGATTTTCCCACCAGGTAACTCCGTGCTTTCAGTCATGTCCACAGGAAGAACTCCATTTGCAACCCAATGGTGTTTAGCTAGTGTCACTGTCTGCAGAGGTGTTTAGGCTTTTCTGAATACACACTCGGCATGACTTTACATTTCTCCAATGCATGAAGTGAGTTTCCAGTTCTCCGCTTTCACATTACATATATGTTTAACCTTTACCTTTACCTTTACATACTTGTTAGACCTGTAGTCTACATGTAGCCCAATATCTCCTCATGACAGTAGCACAGAGGCTGCCAGAGTGGAGGTGGGACCACTCTACTATGTCTCTGAAGGATTCCTCTATATACCTCTCTGTCTGCCTCAGCTCCTCCAGCTTTGCCACCGCACACATTCTCTGAGAGCTAGGAGTTCTTTGCACACCGGGTACACACATACGACCTCTCCCCAACAGGAAGATAATGGGCATTTTTACACACACCTTAAAGTTCCTGATTTTTCAATCTCCTGGGTTTACAAGTCCATGAGTAAGTTCCAGATGCATTCTTCTCACACACAGTGCCCTGAGGCAGTTCCTGGATGCATTCTTCACACAAACACTGCCCTGAGGCAGCCTAAAGTAGCTGCAGCTGTAGATGTGACAGGCTGCCATGGAAACCAAGTGACCACAGCTGCCTGGAGCAAAGCAGTTTACCAGGAGAACGTTTTACACACACAAGTTCTGGGAGAAGTTCTATGCAGAAGTCCAAAGAGCCATATGTTTAAGATGTGGGTGAGTGATTTAGACACAGAGGAAGTTCAGGATGTAACAGCAAACATCCAGGAGAAATGTGTGTGTAAAAACACTTAATGATATTTTACACTCTGTGCAAAGGCTTGGATAGCCCCCAACCCACTGCTGGACTGCTGTCTGCGTCTCTCTTTTTTTTTTTAAAACGGGGGGGGGGGATGCTTAAACCTAATTCTGTCCTAATTAAGACAGGAAAGAGCTAATCTTCCTGAGCTGCTAAACTCTGAGGCCTTTTAAGTTAGGCCTTTAGTTAACAGGAATTAAGGGTGCTTTTAGACAAGTGCCTCCCCTCCCATTAACCACCCATCACCCACCCCATCAGGCAGGTTGCAGGGCCACATTGGCACCCTATGCAGCCCTGCAACATGCATGATAAGTGGATAATGAGTGGGGAGGCGCTTGTCTAAAAACACCCTTAGTCTTTTGGGTTGGGAATCTAGTCAACTGGGGTCAAATGCTACCTCTTTGCTTTGGGAATAACTACTACAGCACTTTTCAAGGGTTATGCAACTAAAGAGGATCTCTAGTTTAATCTAGGATCAGCTAGGGGAGTATGTCAATGAGTGGAGTGGGGTTGAAAAAATGCCCAAACTACTGTGTGCAAAATCGGGTGAAATGTGTCCTTGGATGGCATTCAGGAATGCAAGAGTAGACTAAGACCTTTTTCAAACAGGTGGGTGGTGCCCCACAGACCCCCACCCATCTCCACACATGGAGCATTTGGCACTGGCACCCATTGCTCCATGCATGGGTGATGGGTGAAGGTGGGTAGAGCGCAGGAGCAAACACACACACACCCTGCACGTTTGGATGGGGGTGGGGTGGGGTTATGCATCAATTTGAAAAGGATTTAAGTTTGTAGCCACTCCCTACGCACTAGTAACCCCATGATCAGTACATGGGTAAAATCCTGGCTATGAGAAAGCAAGATGACATTTTGCACCAACACTTGCACAAGAAAAACTATACAAGGTGACAGACGAGATGTTTTTCCTGTCAGTGATATGTATTAAATGCCCAGCTATGCTGTTAGCCATTGATCTTTCTCTGAATAGCACAAGTTAGAAGAGGCAAGCAAAAGTGCAACAGTATAAGGTACTGTGACCAGTTTAATACTTTGCTGCTGCAGTGCAGCTACTGAATAAGAAGTAATGAAAATTAGCTGCAGTTACTAAGCAATTTTGCCAATAGTTAACCATTTGCAAACATATGAAAAACATTCAAGTTTAATATTAATGGGTGAGAAATTAGCACATGAGAATGTGTAAGAATGTCAAGAAGATTGTTAAAGAGTGACGGCTCCATCTTTAAAAATGCATTGCCCCTGCAGGTCATGTATTTTTGTTTGCCTTTTGTTTGGGAGTGTTTTTGTTTTCTTATGTTGCAGCTTTTGTTTGGGAGTGTTTTTGTTTTCTTATGTTGCAGCTTTTTTATTCTGTGCCAGCAAGAGCTGAAAAGCAATATTTTTTAAATAAATGTTGGTTCAAGAAGTTAGTCTCTGAGGTCAGTTGTTGCTACTAGCTCTAGTACTTTGTAGATGCCTTATGCAGTGTGTTGAGTAGTCTCACTGGACGTAAGAAATAGGTACTAAAACCTTTGATTGATGGTGATTGAGGATAGAGCGAAATGTTCAAAACTGAGATTATTAACCCATTTGGACATCAGGCTTTTGTCTGGTGTATGGAATGGCTGAGCAGGGCTGTGTAAAAGATTATTGACAAAACCTACAGATTTTGTTCCAAGTTTCAGACAGTGTCCAGTGTCAGCACATAGAAGAAATACAAAGTAGTGGTGAGGTACGAGGCACACTGATGAACCAATAAATAATAATGAACACAGGACAAAAGAAAAAGGCTTATCCCTGGGTGCAGTACTAGTGACAGAACACAGTGTCTGGGGAGATGCAGTGTCACTGACATCTCACCTCCTAGAGACAAGAGAACTGGCACAAAGTAAAAACATGGCTCTAAGGACCTAGTGCAATTCCCATCGAAGCCAAGGAAGAGAAACAGCTACCCTACTAAATTTAGTATGCTTCAAAGTCTCGAACAGCAGCTCTTCAGGCATGTAAGCAAACAGAAACTTCTCCCCATAAAGGAGAAGACTAAAAAGCAACTGGTGTCCAAAAAAAGGTTACATTGTAAAGTAACAGAAGCTTTTTTGTGACCTCAGCCTTTGCCCTTACAAAAAGCAAGTTCAGAATTCAATTAAATGTCAAAGCCCAAAATGATCATATGACCTAAGAGTAGCTGGGACATAAGTAAAAACAATATATTTATCAAACCAAGGCGGGCCAGGGGCTTTTTCTTTTTACAAAGTAGTTTGCATAGATATTACTGTAGTACAAATAATCCACTTTAGGTCCCAAATCTATTATTTGGAAGGATGAATTGCTGATATAACTTCCCCATATTTAAATGCCAACTCGCACTGCTGAAAAAATAGACCACTTAAAAGTGGTGCCTAAAAAGGACTTTGGGTGACTAATTCTCCAATTTAAGAATTCCATCCTAAACTTATAGTTTTCTCCAGTAATCATCAGTAATCCAATACTTCCTATTGCTAAATCTAATGAATAGCATACTTTAGACACAAAACTATTCACAGGATGTATCCTCCTTTATATTTATTCACTGAAAATGTTAAAAAAATATGTTCAGTACTCAAGCAGTAGAACAGATGGTTAGGGTTAAAGGGTCTATAACTCTCTCAGGCCCAACCTCTAAAAAGGTTTTCTCTCTGAATCCCCCCTCCAAACATATCAGAACTCACCCCCTCAACTTAATGTGCTGTTCCCAATTGTAAAGTGCTGCCAATTTGAGGCAACTTACTTTTGCTGAGACAATGTGTTTTCATTATCAGTATTACAGACATGATAAACTTAGGGGTGGAATCAAAATTTATTTATTTATTCATTGTATTCAAATTTCTACCTCGCCCCTCCCCTAAGGATCAGGGCGGCTTACAAAAAAACATACATAATAAAAATACAATAAAACTCCATTTAAAAACCTCCTTAAAAAACCCATCCTCATCCCTAAACCCTCCCAGCTCAACCTCTTAACTCCGCCTGCCAAATGTTTTGCAAAAAATAAAAATTTTGCACTGCCTCTGGAAAATGCTTAGGCTTGGGATCTGATGAACCTCCAGGGGAAGAGAGTTCCATAACATAGGGGCTAAGATGATAGCCCGCTGGATTCAGTCTTTGCAGCCTCCAATCATATGTTTAGAGTGTCCAGCCTAATAAATGGGTATCCCCCTGCCTGTATTTCATGTGCTTGTGGGGGCTTCCACCAGTGGTGCTAGGGAGCTCCCTCCCTACGTCCACCTCTCAGCTGAGAGGCATGCTAGAGAGCTCCCTTCCCACCTCTCAGCTGAGAGGCATGCTAGAGAGCTCCCTTCCCACCTCTCAGCTGAGAGGCAGTTGCAGGGGAGGGAGATTACGATTGCTACTACTCCCACCTCTCAGCTGGCTGGACGTGCTGGGGTGGACTCTATGTGGTGGCAGACCTGGATGCCGGCAATGCTGTGGGTGAACCTAATTGATGAGACGCGGATCTGTGGGCCCCCACTAGCCCTGATTGGCCCTCACAGTGAGCCACAATGTCCCTGGACTCGGCTGTGAGTGGCGACTCTGTAGTAACCCTGTGGTGGCCATGTGACAAATGCTTAATCAACAGGTATGCAGGAACACGTCTGCTGAAGGCTAATGTGGGCTAGTTTCTCATTTTATTCCACCCTTAGAAAGAAAATTTAAACAAAAGCCTTTTCATAAATAGTTTAATCAGCATGCAGTACATTTAACTGTATTGTGGGTGACCTGTTTAAGTCCGAGGCGACTAACCCAGTGTGAAGCAGGATTTTAACACTGCTGTAGAGGATCTGACAGCTTGAGGAATTGGGAAGATGATACAGAACCTTTTGCCTCACAGGTCACTGATTCAAATCTAGCACTCGTCCTAGGTGTCCAAAGGATATTTTTAGTTGGTATACTTTCAACATAGGGTGAAAACAGACATGACGCTAACCACCCTTTAACCACCCTTGGTGGTTATGCATGTTGCAGGGCTGCATAGGGCACCAATACAGCCCTGCAACATGCATAAATATAATGACCAAGGGTGGTAAAAGGGTGGTTAGCGTCATGTCTGTTTTCACCCATAGAGTCCATAAGATTGAATTAGGATGGGTACTAAATAAACCTTTTGCCTTTAAAGATGGCCTCTCTTCCTCCCTCCTTAAGACAGACTTGTGTCATCAACAACAAGTTGTAAATTGGAGGTGGGAGGATATAGATAGCTGCACAACTATTGCTTCTGCTTTGGCTGTTGTATAGCTGAGCAGAATTCATTTTCCAGGATTGTTAGTCTCATTGTCTCCATGAGCAATAAACTGACCTTCAAAAAAACCTTAAATGAAATATGTGTCCCCTGTTTACACTGCTAGAAAAATGACAGAGTGCTAGTGTTTATAGCAGTTTTAGGAAACATACACATTTGCATGCATAATAGCAAGATGTCTTTCAACTTTTATATGCCTAAAGCAGGATTGCTCCACTTCTGAACGAGAAAACCTAGCAGGAGAGATTAAAAAGCCTCTATTCAATAAGGATACCAGGACTTCTCACCATCTGGTCAGATCTGATTATTATACAATGGAGGAATCTCCTGCTAGCTGCACCATAGGGAAAATTCTTAAGAGGCCTGCCTTTTACTATTTGTAACTGCAGCAGGGAATAAGTATGATATATGACTAGCATTGTGTGCCAAAATTAGGAGTGCATGCTTTGGTTTGGATACATTCATTATGCCAGGTCTACAGAGATGCATCTGTGGATATTAAAGTACTTTAATGAAGAAAAACAGCAGACTTTCAAAGTTTGAATAGGGCACCTGAATCAAACAAAGCATTTTACCTCCCCTTTAAATTGATCACAAGAGTTTCAAATGCCAACTTTTATTGCCAGTGGCTTATTTCAAACAACAGACACCAGGCTCTCCTTGGAGTTTCAAAACAAACTTTAAAAATTAGCAGTGAAATGCACATGCTGCTGGTTGAGCTGTTCAACCTTGTCCTTCCCTAAATGAATTTCAGAAGCTATTATTTCAATTCCATTCCATTAGCATAGCATCAGCCTTGGGTTCTCATCAGGAGCAGAAGCTGCAAATATATACTCTCATAAGTTGTGACGGAGGACCCGGGAGCAGCCTAGGAACCCTGATCCGGCTCACCTGGGGAGGACCGGAGAACCCTGCAGGCCTGCAGCCCCCTGTAGCACTGGCAGCAGAGCGAGAAGGTGGGGCCACTGGTGGGACATTGGGGGGTGGAGCACCGCACCCGAAAGGATGAGTGCGTCAGAGGCAGGGCTGGAAGGGACGCCCTGAAGAGCCGGGAAGTCCAGAGGGAAGGAGGAAGAGAGGCACAGGAACCAAGTCCAGAGGGAAGTATCCCTGCTTGCCGGATTGGGGGGAAGAACTGCGAGGGAGGCCCCATGAGGGAACGGGATGGCCTCGGGGACAGAGAAGTTGGGAAGAGAGCGCGAGCCGCTCAGGACACAGGGGGAGGGTAGGATCAGGCTGCGGCCTGCGGGGAGCACCCCACCGGGGGATCAGGCGCTGCTCCCTGTTTCCCCAGGGGTGCCCCTGGAGAACAAGGGGGCCTCCCCTCCCCACCAGCCCGCATCTGGAAGCTGGTGGGGCACATAGATAGGGGGAGGGTGACAAGTGGCGTCCCTGGGTGGGCCTGGCTGTGGCAGTGGTGGACAAAGGAGAGGGGGATCGCGGCCCGACGAGGAGGCAAAGCAGCATGGATGCAGAAGCCATGTTAAAATGGCTTATGGAGGCCCAAACCACCCAGTTGGAGACTCAACGAGGGTTCCTCCAACAGCTGACAACCGAGCTGGCAAGCACAAAGGCGCGCACCAGGCCCAGATGGCAGAGCAGGTGTCCGTTCTCATGGCCCCAGTCATAACGGCCCTGACCACCTGTGCCGGGGCAGGCTCCTGGGAGGGAAGGGGGCCACAGTTGCGGCTTAAAAAGATGTCCCCCTCAGATGACCCTGAAGCTTTTAGGAATATTTTCGAGTGGGTGTCCACTGCTGCTAAATGGCCCCAAGAGCAATGGGCCCTCCTCTTGGCTCCTTGCCTATCGGGACTGGCCCAGGCCATCTATGATAGGCTAGAAGCAGCAGAGGCCATAGATTTTGTGAAGGTCAAGGTGGCCATCCTGAGAGGGTTGGACATCTCAGAAGAAACATACAGGAGGCAGTTTAGAGGCAAGAAGTATTCGCCTGGGTCATCCCCACAGGCCCTGGCACAGTAACTATTAAGTACCCATTGCCTGAGGTGGTTGAAACCCCAGCAAAGAACACCTCAGGAAATTTTAGAGCTCGTGATGACCGAACAGTTTATCCACATACTACCCCCAGGGGGTAGGGCTTGAGTCACCCGCCACCAACCCACCTCGCTAGAGGAAGCTGCTCAGCTCCTCAAAAACTATGAGTCCTTCAAGGGGGCCTCTGGGTATGGAGGCCGGGAAGGGTCCAAAGGCACAGGCAGGGAAGTAAAAACCCTTAAGCCCAGGGGATTCCGGGAGGGGCGGCCCAGGGGACCCCGGGAAGAGGGACCCCGGGGTTGGGGAGGAGGCATAAATGAGGGGGATGCCCAGCCAGCCCCCTGGGGGATCCTGGTAGGGTCAAGCCATCCCCCTGAGAAGCTGCCAGACCCCAGCTCAGGCCGAGAGGCAGGGGTTAGTACCAGAGGGCGGGTATGTTATCAATGTGGGAAGCCAGGGCATTTCAAGAGGGAGCACCCTCTCATGGATTGTACATTCATGGACGGGTGGTTCAGGGAGGAAGGAATGAGACACAAAGGGAAACCCCTTGTTCCTGTGTGGCATGAGGGATGGGAATATGGGGCCCTGGTCGATACAGGTTGTGGGAGGACCTTAGTACATGCAGGGATCCAAGGAATACCCAGGGCCTCCTCTCCCCAGATAGGTATACGATGTATTCATGGGGAGGTCCATTTCTACCCGACGTACATTGTCAACCTGTCGGTGGCAGGGCATGCAGTGACCCAACAGGTTGGGGTGGTGCCCGGCTTGGCCCACCCCATCATATTGGGATGGGACTCGGGGGCCTTGACCCCCTTGTTACAGAATTCCGATGGGATGGAGGGTGATAGACCATCGGGGGAGTCTGTGAACCCTGACCCATGATGGACAGATGGGGGAATGCCCCGCGACAGGGAAATGCCATGGATGGTAAGGCCTTTTGATATTATACAAGCGCAGCATAACGATCCTGCGTTGAGGCATGCCTACAAGCAGCTGGAAGTAGTGAACGGGGAACCCCAGAACCCCAGCTGCCCAATCCCCTACCCCCATTTTGAATTGATAGAGGACCAGCTTTATCGAGTCAATAGGGAGAAGGCCAGGGGTGAAGTATGTCAACTGCTAGCACCAGGGCCAGTGCAAGGGGACTTGCTATGGTTGGCACATAAGGTGCCCTGCGCTGGGCATTTGGGCGAGGCGAAAACCCTAGATAGATTAACCACTCGGTTCTACTAGCCCGGCATCCAGGTGGCAGTAAGGTGGTACTGTGCCTCCTGTCCCGATTGCCAATTGACTAACAAATGGAGGGTAGCCCCGGCCCCCCCTCATCCCTTTGCCCTTAGTGGGAATGCCCTTCGAAAGAATGGGAATGGACATAGTGGGGCCCGTAGAATGATCAGCGGAGGGGTATTGCTATAAATTAGTGACAGTGGTTTACGCCACTCAATATCCAGAGGCTGTCCCCGTAAAGTCCATTAACGCCCTGATAATCACTCGGGAGCTGCTAAAAATGTTCACCCGCACTGGGTTTCCCCATACCCTCATAACCGACCAAGGCACTAATTTCACAGGATGACTCATGCGGCAACTGTGTCGCTTATTAAAGATCCACCATATTCTGACATCTGTATACCATCCTCAAATGGACGGGCTAGTGGAGCGGTTTAATCAGACTTTAAAAGCCATGCTCCACAAGTTCATCCGAGAGGAACCCCAAAATTGGGCCTCCCTACTCCCAGCCCTCCTAGTTGCTTATCGGGAGGTCCCCCAAGCCTCGCTAGGGTTCTCTCCTTTCAAGCTCCTGTATGGGCGATGACCCCTGGGGTTGCTAGACCTGGTAAAAGAAGGGTGGGAGGAGACTCCAAACCCCCAAGACAACATAGTCATGTATGTCATCTCCTGTGGGAAAGGCTAAAACGGATGGGGGACTGGGCAACTCAGAATGGCCTAGAGGCCCAGCAGTGACAAAAGGAGTGGTTTGACAGTCATGCTAGGGCCCGTCAATTGCACCCTGGACAACGAGTCTTGGTGCTCCTGTCCTCCACAGAGTCAAAACTCCTTGCCACGTGGCAAGGCCCTTACGAAATAATTGAGAAAAAGCCCGAACTACGGACTTATCACATCAACCTCCTGAAGGAGTGGAAGGAATGAAGGCCCAAGTCCGTAGAAGCCCTGGAAGGGAACCTTTCCACCTGCGAAGTCGGGACAACCAAAGAAACTGACATTCCTGTAGGGGAAGAGTTAAGCCCCACCCAGAAGGGACAACTAAAAGACTTTGTAGCCGCCTACTGGCACGTGTTCACCACAATCCCCAGGTGCACCTCCCGGGTCTACCACGATATCATGACCGAGCCCGGGAAGGTGGTGCGAGTCCCTCCCTGACGAAGCCCTTATCTCCAACAGGCAATAAAGGATGAAGTATGCCAGATGCTACAGCTAGGAGTCATCACAGAGTCCAATAGCCCCTGGTGCAGTCAGCCGGTACTGATGGGGAAACCGGACGACTCAACGAGGTTTTGTATCGACTTTCGCAAAGTGAATGAAGTATCCAGGTTCGACGCATATCCAATACCCTGGATGGACATGTTACTAGAGCAGTTGGGAAGGGCCCAGTACTTGTCGACCCTGGACCTGACCAAGAGTTACTGGCAGATCCCGCTGGCCCCTGCCGCACAAGAGAAAATGGCATTTTCAACCCCGCTAGGCCTCTTCCAGTTTGTCCGTATGCCAAACTGGACTGCACGGGGCTGCCGCCACCTTCCAGAATTTGATAGACAAGGTATTGACTCACCATGAGGCCTATGCCTCATTGATGACATCATCATCTTCAGTCAGACTTGGGAGGACCATTTAGAGCACTTAAGGCGCGTGGCTCATGTCCTAGCTGACGCCAGGCTCACAGCTAACCCAAAGAAATGCTGGTTGGGGCTCCCGGAAGTCAGCTACCTGGGATATTGAGTAGAGAAAGGCCAGATCCATCCAGTATGAGACAAGATGCAAGCCGTAAAAGCCTGGCCTCCCACCACCACCAAGCAGCAGGTGCAACAATTTATGGGACTTGTGAGATACTATCACCAACACATTCCCCATTTTGTGACATTGGCAACACCCCTTACCAATGTGACCGGGGAAAAACAGCCAAAGAACATAACCTGGACACCAACCCTAGATGCCGCCTTCAGAGCACTGAAAAAGTGACTGTGCACTGCCCCAGTCCTATATGCTCCAGACTTCAGGAAGTCCTTCATCCTCCAAACGGATGCCTCCAATGTAGGGCTCGGAACCGTATTGTCTCAAGTAATTGAGGGGGAGAAACACCCGATCACCTACCTCAGTCGCAAGCTTGATCCGCAAGAGAAAGTCTATGCTACCATTGAAAAAGAGGTTCTGTTTATTCGGTGGGCGGTGGTAGCATTACGCTACTATCTCGTGGGTGCCTCCTTTACTCTGGTCACAGACCATGCACCCCTTCAGTGGCTTGCCTCTATGAAAGACAGTAATGCTCACCTACTACGGTGGTACTTGGCCCTGCAACTTTATCGTTTTACTGTTTGTCATATGGCAGGTCGACTCCACCGTAACGCAGATTTCTTTTCT
>QEPC01007042.1:376996-393941 GCA_003113815.1 Sphenodon punctatus
TTAGTGCCTGCAGGCGCGCCGAACGGCGAGGGTGTACTTCCGGGGTAGCGGCGCACATGCGCCCGACGTCGGCGTTCCCCGGGCTACCCAGGGACGCCACGCTGCTGTGTCTCCGCCCTCCTGTTGCTGACATCGGTGGAGGGGCGGGCCCCAACACCCGCCTCAGGTTCCTTCATAGCCGGCAAGGCCTGATGCGGCCGTGCCGGCGCACCCAACCCCCTCTACCCCCCTGGGCTCTGACAAAGGTGAACCCAGTTCATTTGGGTCCAATTCCCAGATTGCTATCATATCCAGACCAGAGCCCACCTGACTATGCCCAACGACCTCCCCCCCTTCCCCAAATGCGAGGCCTTATAGTCAAGATGGGATGACTGTATAAGGTCAAACAGCTGCTCTAGTTGTGCTGAAAAGTTATCCTGATCTGTCACAGACATCTGGGCCAGAGATTTGCTAGATGTAATGGGAGCATCCATTGTCCCTTCTCCCAACAGGAACCTCCCAATTTTACTGGCGAATACCCCTGGGAAGTTCCTAGAACTACCCAAAAGGCACCCCCCTCTTGGTTCCCCCTCCCACTACCCGGAAGTATAGCCAACTCCTGCTTCGACAATAGCTGCCCATCAGATACCTGCTGAGTATCTGAAGGCAGCACCTCTCCTGACTGACACTCCATCGACTGTGGCAGGGGCTTGGTATCTGATTCCAAATCTACCAATTGCCCTAGCGCCCCTTGGTACTCATGGGGCAAACTCACTCCCTTCCCCCCCATAACTCATGTCGTATTGGTAGATAAGCCCTTGGGCTGAGATCCTAGTGGGACCCGTTTGGGGGATGAAAGGAAATCTACTAGCAGTTGGCTATCAGACCTTGGGGTATACGCCTCATCCCTAGCCCATACTCTGTCAATTGAAATACCCCTCCTCAAAAGAAATTTCATGGCCTTAAAGATATTTAAAACCCAGTTTGGCATCATAAAGGTAATCTTAAGTCTATAACACCGTAGCCTCCTGGGTAAATAGTCCACCTTCATGATATCGTCTATTTAAATAACCTTGCCCAACAACTGGGCAAGGTGACATGCTATAAGTCCTGGGGTATCCCAAGCATGTACAGCTCCATTAAAATCTCTATCAATAAATAGATAGATTTCTTTAGCCCTCACCACCTGCATTCCTCATTCTACCCCACGTGAATTAGCCCAAAAGGTCCGTCGTGGAAGATTCCTTGTCTCCAAAGGTTCTGGCCAATTGGGCATAGGCCCTGGGTCAGAAATATCATCAAATTTTGAAAGCTTAGCAAAAATCCCCTCCAGTTGCTGCTTGACTATAGCTAAGGAGTTGGCTAAATCCTTCATCCCAGCAAATAACGCCTCAACAGTTTTGGCCACAAGTCCTGTTTGCTGGAGTAAATATGCCCTAGTAGAAATATCCTGGTTAGCCCACACAGGCTTAACATCTCCAGAAGAATCCTGAAATAGTGGCCGCCCTGGGTATTCACACTGCTCCTCCTCATTTTTCCCAGGGTCAGACAAACAGGCAAAACTATTGCAGGACAAAAATGCTCCGCTCGCTGTATCTTGTATCGAGGTGCTTATCACTTTGGCAGGAAGATCCCCATCTAGTGAGGTCGAGGAAGATTCACGCGTTGTTTTCTTTTCCATGCTGGGAAAATAGAATGATAAACCCCGACACAGCCGGCTCAAATCTCCTGGCCTCCTGACTGGCGCACAAGGCCACGCTCTTAGGCGCGCCGTAGGAGGCTCACAAGTTCTAGTAGGCAGGTACCCAGATGGATGGCCAATGGAGCAGCAGGCAGGCGACACGCTGTCCTCACTCAGGTGCCCCTCATCTTCTCCCCGTCTTCCAGCTACACTGTTCCCAATGGGGGGAGTCCCTGAGGCGGTTGGCTTGGGGCCAGGCACAAGTCAGCAAAACAGCATAACAGGTATAGAACCAAAAGATAAAACAATAGAGCCAAGCCCCTGAATAGCAGAACTCCTCTCAAGTCGTCACTTTATAGCAGACCCTCTCGGCTCCCCTTCACCCTTGCCGCAGGACGCTCACAAATTCTAGTAGGCAGGTACCCAGATGGATGGCCAATGGAGCGGCAGGCAGGCCACACACCCTCCTCACTCAGGTGCCCCTCGTCTTCTCCCCACCTTCCAGCTACAAGGTTCCCAGTGGGGTGGGGGGGGGAGTTCCCGAGGCGGTTGGCTTGGGGCTGGGCACAAGTCAGTAAAACAACATAAGTATAGAACCAAAAGATAAAACAATACAGCCAAGCCCCTGAGTAGCAGAACTCCTCTCAAGTCGCCGCTTTATAGCAGACCCTCTCGGCTTCCCTTCCAGGGGCCCATCAGGCTCCCCTTCCAGGGGCTGGAAGACCACATGAGGAAAGGCTGAAGGAACTGGGTATGTTCAGCCAAGAAAAAAGAAGACCAAGGGAGAACGTGATAGCAGTTTTCCATAATCTAAAAGGATTATATAAAAAGATGGTATTTGTTACCCACTGTCACAGAAGAGAGGGCAGAGGGAATGGACTTAAACTGCAGTAATGGGATTTCAGTTGAACATTAAGAAAAGCTTTCTAATGATAAGAGTTGTTGGGCAATGGAATAAATCACCCAGGGAGGTTGTGGAATATCCCTCCTTGGATTTTTTCAAAACTCAGCTGCAGAACATCTGTCTGTGATGCTGCAAGCAGATGATATCCTCTCTTGGGGAACGGGGTTGGGCAAAAGATCCTTGAGGTCCTTCCAAACCCTATAATACTATGACTCTACATGCAAAGATTTCTATCACCCCTTACTTGCTGTAGGTGTTCCACACAGACTTTTGCAGGCACAAGATAAATAGGTACTGGCACACTGCTATTTTGTGTGCAGCCACATGAACTGTGCAGGGGCTGGTCCAACCACGGTTCCTTGGCAAGCAAGCACAGCTGCCACACTGCAGGACCAGCACAGGAAGCAGGACAGATGGTCCCCCCTGGGGGGAAGCCAGGCAAGTGGGCCAAGGTCAGACCTCCTGTCATGGCACAGGGTAGGCCAAGGCACTGGCCACACAAGCAGACTCCCAGCCCTGTCCCACCCCGGTCTGTCCACTATCCCACCCTGAGCCGTGACATGGCCATGTGGGACTGGAGCTAGCAGCGGCCAATCCAAGGCCTGCAGCAAACCTCGCCACACAGTGGGGCAACCTGGCACACAAGCTACCACGTCTTGGGCAGCCTTTCCCCATTTTGGGTAAGGCTGCTATGCACTTTTCTGAGGATGCAGCATGTAGCAGCCAGCTGCTACGCAATGCAGGGGAGGGACATCTGTCAGCCACCAGACACAGGATGCATTTCATCACATGGTAAGGCTGCCCAAGGCATGGAAAGTGTATCGTGTGGCTGCACCCTATGTCTAGAGACGTGCACTGCCCGGTCACTGGTTTTTGGTCACCCTGTGTCCATAGAGACACGTATTTTTATAAAGAACTAGTCTAGCTCCTGCACATCTCTGTGGTGTTCTTTCAAAGTGGGAAGGCAGATGATGAATGAAAGAACAACAGGTGAGAGAAGGGATTGAGGTAGTTTGGAGAAGGGAGGTCAGAGGCGTGAGGGGAAGCATGGTGCTAGGTTCTCTCTGTAATGAAGCTTTGATCATGCAATCCCAATATTTTCTATTCTGGAGCTGCCAGTCCTTTGCCAACATGGAACCAGCTTCTCTCTCTTGCAACCAGATGTGTTACACTCAGGCACATCATCCAGTAAACAGTTGGTCAGAGGGGACTATAGGGTAGCTGTAAACACGCAATAGCATAAACATCTGTTCAACCAGGTATGCACCAAGAACAACAATAATTTTCAATATACGATGGATTTGCATATGTTTATCATAACATCTGGTAACACCTTGAAAGGAGAAGAGACACTTAGGTTTTGGGAAGGAAGAATTAAGAGTGCTTAGCAGTAACAAAGGCCATTTGTAAACAGAATATGCCCACGGAGGTCCACCCACCCATCCCCCACCGACCTGCGTGCCCGCCTGAAGGCGGCATGAGTGGGCATGCGTTCCCATAACCCATGCACCACCCTCTCATACCCACGCATGGAGAATCGGAGAAGAATCCAGGATGCTCTGTGCAGGAGTGGGCTGTGCATGGGATCCAAGCCTGTGTAAATCCTCCCCTCACCAGACATCCATAGGGGCTCCACGTGGCACACACAGACCCGTCCTCCAGCCGTGCCCATTTAAAAATGGCCAAAGACTATTTTTCTGTTTGTCAGCTGTTTGTCTCTAATCACTGCATTTTGTTAAAACAAAATCAAGAGAGAGAGGTTGCTGTATTATGTAAGAGATTAAAAACAAAAGGCTGGTATTGCTAGTGGTGATAGAGTTTCACCTGTCCCTCATCACCCAACCATATTATTATTTCCTAGAATGGCTACCTATGTATTTTACAACCAGAGAAAGGGACTATAACACAAAAATCCATGATGGGCTAATACCAACAAACAAGAATCACGGAATGCAAATTTACAAAATATCAGTTATGAAACTGTATTATTATAGGAAAATATCCCAAAAGTAATAATTATGACAAACAGATACAAAATATTGCAAGCAGTGAATATCACAAACAGATGAACTAAAGTTCATATCAGATACGTTGACAACAAAATTCAGATCAAAAGGTCCATCATATAATCCATCCAAAGTTCAGAGAGAATTTTAAATGATGGTAAAATCAGCCTGTTGCTTGTAACAATAGTCAATTGAGTAAATATACAGAGGAAAGTATAAAAACAATTCAAAAATACCTTGCACATGATGACAGTATGCTTATAAGGATCAAGTGACTTGCTGTCATACAGGGGACATTCTCACCATGGAAATCCTGTATATTTCAAAAGATATGTCTAGATTCTGCAACTAAAAAACTAGATCTATTACAAATGCAAATAACACTTGTCATAAAGCGTAAAAAAGGGGGGGAGGAAAAAGGGGGAGAGGGAAAAGGGAAAAAAGAAAATGAGGGGGGAAATAAAACAAGGGGGAGGAAGGAAAGAAGGAGAAACAAGAAAGGAGGAACAGAAAGAAAGAAAAAGAAGAGGGGAAGGAAGGGACAAGGAAGAAAAAGAAAGGGGAAGGGAAAAAGGGGGGAGGGAAAGAGGGGAAAAAAGGAGGCAGGGAAGGAGAGAAAGGAAAGAGGAACAGAACAAGGAAAGAAGGGAAAACAAGGGATAAGGAGAGATCTCTTTCCCCCCCCCTTTTTTTTTTACGCTTTATGACAAGTGTTATTTGCATTTTGTAATACATTTAGTTTTTGAATTTTTATAGACATATCTTTTGAAATATAAGGGATTTCCATGGTGAGAAGGTCCCCTGGATGACAGCAAGTCGCTTGGTCCTTATAAGCATACTGTAACGTGCAAGGTATTTTTGAATTATTTTTGCTCTTTGCATTCCATGATTCTCGTTTGTTTGTACCTATGTATTTTTCCAGAACCTAAACCATTCCTCAAATGGTTGACGTTTTTAATGACCTGAAGAGAAGGCTAGTCATTTCAATTAACAGCCGGTCAATACAGGGATTTAACATATTCACTGAACTCCTTTGCATGCAAAATGAGTCCCACTGCTGGAAAGAGCTGGGGGGAAGAAATGTTGAGTCAGGAGGAAATGTAAACAGCAGCCAGTCTAAGAGAATGTGACCTAAAAATATGACCTGATCAGCAGCAATTTATATAAAGTATGTTCCGATTCAAATGCTCTGATTTATTTGATGTCTCTGGCATGCATTTAAAAATAGTTAAGGGTCCAATTAGTCATGGCTGCTGATCTTTCATTTATCAGAGAAATCTAGATTGAAGGCTGTAGTCTTCTGCAGAGCAGCTGATGACTCAGGTCAATGGAAATAATGCTATACATCTTGCTTTCTTATAATTGGCTGATATTTCCAGTGCTCATTTCTGCTTGTAAGAACCAGTGATGGATAGAAGGTACTCTGTGGCAGGGCTGGTTTAACACTGACTTTACACTGCACACTCATGGGGTGTCAGTGTGTAGTGTGTACATACATCCCCCTGACAGAGAGAGGCCTGAGCCAAGCCCTGATGTCACCAGGGTGGCCCCACCACCTATGGAGTGACATGATGCTGTGTAAGGGGCAGGGCCATGTCAAAAAACATGGAGTCTATGCCACTCTCCCACCCCTTTCAGGTGTAGCCATCGCATAAGGGTGAGGCCTTCCTCAGCTTGAGGAACCCAGGCCAGTCAAAACCCAAGAGATTGGTATAGACAGCACCCCTGGCCTGACCTGGGTCCAAGACAACCAGGTCCCAGGCCTCTGCTGACAGCTCCCTTTGTTTTGGTGCTGCTGCCACTTTGGGACTAGAACCCTCACTGCTGCTGCTGCTGCCACCATCATGTACACACAGCTCAGCTGGAGAGGCAACAGAGCACTGAGCCAAAGCTTCAGGACTGCCTGCTTCCATGCCTGCTCCACCTTGTCCCAGTTCTAATGCTGGCTGGCTCCTTTCCATTTCCACACACACTGTGGGTAGCCAGAGGCAGGAGCAAAGTATGACTTAGCATAGCACCCTATGTGCATTAATCCACACCTGCTCTGTTGTTGTCATTCAATGATGATGAGAAGATGCTGGGAAAGAGTGGTTGCCTTGCCAACATTATCAGACAGCTTTCACAAGCACCAAGTGTGGCAGAGAGTGGTTGACAGCCCAAAGCTTGCCAGCACTCTGCCACGAATCATCTGAGTGCTAGAGAAGGGTGAGTGAGCCAATAACCCAGGTACAGTCATGCAGAAAAAGATGACTAAAGGAAGAGCAGCGAAGGAAGAGTTAAAGCTAAGCAAAAAGCATTTTGCCCTGTTGGAACCTTAGAGAGAGGCATGGGACTATAAGTAGGCTGGTGACATGGCCTGAGCTGAGACCTATAAACTGAGGCTTATAAAGAGAGCAAGCGCATCCAGGACAGTTCTCTCTTCGAGGAAATAGTTAGAAGGGAGCTTCCTGTTAGCACCGAAGGCACCCTGCTGGGGAGGCAGGCTGGAATGTGGGTTGTTGCCTTGGAGCCAAAGGATAGGGGAACGAGGTAGGCCAGGGGAAGCCTTGAGAATCCAAGGGGCTGCTAGGGAAGAGCTATCTTCTCTGGAGTCCTGCAGCCAGGTAGGGGCAGCCCTATAGGCCTGAGTGAGAGACTGGCCAGGGGAAGGCATTTCCCACTGCTCGAGGAGGAGGGAGTGATTTACCATGAAGGTGGGGGGAAAGGGGGAGGATGGCCCTGCCTCACTGCGCACAGCTCGGTGGGGGTGACCCCTTGGGTGGGGCAGGACTAGAGAAGCCAGGGTGCACTCACCTGTGGCTAGTGTGGGCCGCTCATGTTTCATAAGGTTGGGCCCCCACATAATGGGAAGTGCACAGGACGGGTATTTTTGTAGAGGCACCCTGGAGAGCTGCAGACACATGCTGGACGTCACCAATGGATTAGGGCTAGCGGCATGTCATTGGCCCAGCAGACAGCACCGCAGGACTGGATCCAGGCGAGAATCCATGGGACAAGGAAGGGCGGTCGAGCCCAGAGCCTCCAGGCTAGTGGGAAGGGAGGAGGGCATTGCAAGCTCCATGGGTTTCCAGTCCACATGCAGGGGGTGCTGCATAGAGGCATGGCTGGCAGGGGAGGAACCAGTAGGCCTACTAGGCCCTCCCTTGCTGGCATTACTGATCTGTTTTTAGCAGATATACAGATTAGCATTTGTGGCATGCTGGGAATATGTGAGGTTGACACAAATGAACTAAGTAGTCAGTGCCTCTTGTGGTGGCGTCCCCACACAGCAACTAGGGGTGTGCACCAGGGACCCAATTCATTTTTTGTTTTTGTTTTCATTATTAAAAGTTTCATTTTCATGGTTTTCGTTATTGAGAATTTTCGTTTTTGTAATTGTTTCATTTTTGTTTTCCATTGGTTTCAATGGGAAATGTATTTCTGGCTGTAACTTCTTCATTTTTCATCCAATTTTCATGACATTTGATTGTACCCTGCACCATGGGAATCATCCCTGCCAATTTTTATAAAGATTGGATAAACAGTTCTGATTTGATATGCAATTTAATCTCATGGTTTGCACATACATTTCCAGATTTAATGTCCAATGTGGATGGAAATTTCAATGTGGATGAAATTTGGACTCAGTATGCCCCTCATTCAAGAGATCATCCATACCAGTTATAAGGAAAATTGGATAAAGGGCCTGGATTTTATACACACATTTTTCAATGTGGATGAAATTTGGACTCAGTATGCCCCTCATTCAAGAGATCATCCATACCAGGTATAAGGAAAATTGGATAAAGGGCCTGGATTTTATAAGCAATTTAATCATTTCATGGTTTGCACACACATAAGGGTCCCAATTTTATAAGCAATTGAAGTTGCATGATTTTAACAGAGTTGCAAATTTCCTTAAAGCAATTTCAGGTGTTGCCTCTGTTTAAATTATAAAGGTTTTACTAGCTGTTGAGATCTGCTTTTTGGTGCATTTGTAAAGAGGGTGAAGAAGACAGGAAGAGGTGGACAGAGCAGAGGAGCAGGTGCCAGAAGCACAGGCACAGGCTTCAGTCACTGCCCCCCACCCCAAAGTCTGTGGGGGCGTACATGGGGGAGAATAGGTGCAGAGTACTTGCAGTGAGGCTTTGAGACTACAGCACACACAGTCACACACACAGAGGACTGAGTCAGCTTATGAGCCACACAAGATCAAGCCACAGTGGGGGCTGTGCAGCTTTGCAGAAGCTTATATTTGCTCCCCAATGCCCACCCACCCCCCAAGCCTCCCTGATTACAATGATTGGGTACCTGAAAGTTGGAAGCCTGGGCAGCATCTCCAGAGAATGAGCCTATACTAGAGATTCTCTTATGTTTGTCACAATGGTATAAGATGTGTTTGTGATGCCAGTTGGCCAGCAGAAATGTCTATCATGCATTCTCATTCTTTGCTGTGCCCACCCCAACCTCCCTGATTGTTACTGGGATGTTGGAAGCATCTGCTTAGGAAAGAGCCAATAAGGGATTCTCTTATGTGCTTTGTCACAGTGCTGCAGGGTGTGTTTGGGATGCCAACTGGCCAGCCTGGATGTGTCAATCATGTCCCTTGATTGATGGGATGCTTTCCCCTCCCCTCTGCCTTTTTGCCTGAAGTCCCAGTTATGTCCTGAAATGTTTGTTTTTTCCCAAAACGTTTCCTGACTAGTATTTACAGAACTTCTGTTAAAATCACAAATGTTTAATTACCCATAAAATAGGAACCAGTTATCCAATCTTTATGGAATTTGGAAGGAATGATACATTGGGTGAGCAGTACACTCTGTCCAAATTGCATCCAAAGTGGATGGGAAGCAAAGACATTATAACTGGAAATGCATCACAAATCATGATGCTTATAAGATTAGGAGACTTTATCCAAACCTTTTGAAACCTATCAGGTGTGATAGGTTTCAAAAGGTTCCAATTTGCATGGAATGGGCATATTCTGTCCAAATTCCATGCAAATTGGAAAGAAAATAAAGAAGTTAAAGCCTGATAGGTATGTCCCAAAATTTTAATGTTTTAAATTCCAAAATCTTAATTTTTATTCTAAAATTTCATTATTTTTTTATTTACATTTTTCTGGTATTAACAACAAAAAATCGGGGGGGGGGTGGGTTGTTATTAATAACCCAAAAAATGAAAACAAAATGCACATCCCTAGCAGCAACACAGAATAGTGTACCTAGACAGACAATAGGAAAGCGAAGGCATCCATTTGAAAGGGGCCCGCCTGAGTTTCAGCCAGGGGGTATGAGGGAGAGGTGGGGTCTCTGCCGCTCTCTTTCACTCCCCCTTGCCAGACTGGCCGACTTCGAGACAGGCAGCGGAAGGGGCCACCAGGAGTGAGGGAGAGGCAGAGACCCCACCTCTCCCTCACTCCATGCCCGCCCCCCACTGCCTGTCAGTCTCGTCCAGGAGGAATTTTAGAGAGATTGGGCCACTGCCTCTCCCTCATTCCCCCTGGCCAAGATAGACAGGCAGTGAAGGGGGCCAGCAGGAGTGAGGGAGAGGCCCTGCCCCTCCCACACTTTGTGACCCCCTACGCTGTCTGTCAGTCTCGACCAGGGAATGTGGGAGAGGCAGGGCTTTCTGCCTCTCCCTCATTCCCCCTGGCCGAGACTGACAGGCAGCAGAGGCTGCCAGCAGGAGTGAGGGAGAGGCAGAGGCCCCGGCTCTCCCACATTCTCTAGCAACTTCCGGTGATGGCGGGCAGCACGGTGGTAGATTTAATCTGCTGCCACGACGCCTGCCCGAGGCTCCGAGCCTGAACCAGGGAGCCATCAAGTGGGCCCGGTGCGAGGCCCAGGCCAGTAGCGGTGGTAACTACTGATCAGGTAAGTACCCCAAAATGGCTGGGCTTGGGGGTGGGCAGAGGGGAGTGCCCCTTCACCCATCTCCGAGCCCAGGCCCAGGCAGCGCGCTGCCCCCAGACCGAGCCGGGGAGCGCTCCTAGGCCCGGCAGCAGCTTTGCCACCAGCAGCAGACTACAACCACACCTTTTTCACCCACCCTGGGCCCCACAAATTGTAAGGCTGGCCCTGAGTGCAGGTCCCAATACAGTCAAGCCCCCTGGTTTAGCCTTCTTGGCTTCTGGCTCCAAAGAGTCTCGCAAACAGCCTCCTGCTGCACAAGGCTCTGCTTGCTTTCTCTGGTCTGCAGCCTACCTCTGCTGTCCCCTACTAAGCCACTCAGAGGCTTTTTATCCCTGGGCTGGTTTGGCCACTCTCAACCCAGGTGTCCTTGCTAGCAGCCATCTTGGCTCTTTTAAAGGGTCAACACCCTTATAAGCTTCTGCTCTGCCACAGACACCATATGGAGAAAATTTGCAGAGGGCAAGATAAGACATGTGGACCAGGACACCTTCCGGGGACAGATGAACAGCCAGAGTGGGCAGAAAAGATGGCATAAGGTGAGTTTGGCATGATCCTGCAATCACTCATGGTCAGGCTGTCATCTTTTGTCAACATTAATTTTTTTTCTGACAGATACATTGCATTGTGCTCCACTAGGCAGAGAGGACAGCAACATTTTTGTTTATCATGAATAGTTCAGAATTGCCCCTGCATATTATATTAATCAATGTGCCTTATATAATATGTGCAAGTATCTATAGCTATGTATAGGCATATGTTATACTGCAACACATTGTGTATCCTATTTTCTCTGTATAAATCAACAGCATAATTGTCACCAGTTTCGAATCCTCTAGCAGGTGACAGTCCATTTCACGGAAGAATTTCCCTACAGATTAGCATGTTGCATCTTTACCCATTTGTCAATGACATAAAACACATGGAATAACAGATGCCATGGCTTGGGTGCCAAAATGAGGCTGCTGTTCTCTCTTGCTTTTCTGCGTTCATGATGAATCAATGGAAGAGAAACGTGCAAGAAGGGAAACATTTTTAGACTGACTTTTGAGATGATTGGGATAATTTCTGGAATGTACACAAGAGAAGTTCAGATGTAAGAAAAAAAATTCTTAATTGTCAGAAAGTTATGGCAATATTTTCAGTGGCTCAAGGGAGACTGCTTTGACATATCACTTACATTTGCATTACTGAAACCTTTTCTTGTTTATATAATGATAACAAAAAGCCCAATTCATATCCCAGATACAAGAAACTTGCACTCATATAACTGGAATCAGGAGATGAATTGCATGAGGGTTGTTATTGAAATTCACTGCATATTGATATTATTCATATCTTTCCTTTCTTCCCATATATTCTAACAATCTAAAACTGGTAGAATTTAAAGTTGTATGGCTTACTTAACCAGTTAATGATCACACAATATCCTGTTTTGCAAATTAACAAACATACATTTATAAATTTTGCTAGTGAACATCAAATAGAGTGAGAACAAGCAAGCCAGATACCCTGGCCACCCTGGGGAGAGCCACTGCAGCCACCACTCCTTGGGTTGGTGGGAAGGCAAGTTCAAATAATCAGCCTTCCTGGACTAATGCTGCCCGGCAGGATCAGGTCCCTGAAAGGAGCTGCCACCAAACATCTGATCACAGGAACCCAGAGGAGCGTGCTCACTGACCAAGGGGACCTGTGTTGATGAAGCGGTGGCAGCGAACACCGAGGTGCAACCATGTCACAATGGCCATGGTCAAATTGTCATTCCATAAAATGACCAGGTCATTAACAGTGTAGCTATCAAAGTCAGCAGGTATGTCCCCCAGAGAATTCTGAAAACCAATTCTGCCCATCAGTCTCTGGAGGCAGACCGACCTAACCAGTCCACCACCCTGATGAGGGCATAGGAGGGCCGGGATCTGGGCTTTCAGGATCTAATGGTCCAATCAGGACAATGGTGTTGTAACACCACCCCCAATAACAGCACCTAAACACACTAGGTGTGTCCACAAGTATTCCACTGAATTAAGTTTTTAATGTTTCTCCTACAATTAAAAAGAATCTAATACTTGAGCCTTCTGCTGAAATTTAAATCTGATAACCTGTTTTATAGTTATCTAAAACTGTTACAAGCATATCATGTAGTATGGTCTGTCATCAGCTAGCCAACCAGCTCCAGTCTTGCTACAATAGAGTTATCATGATTATTTGTCAATAAGTGAAAAAAGGGTAAGCAAGTTACATTTGATGAGTTGTCTTAGTTTGCTTTTATTTTTGGAATGACAGAGAAGGTTACTCATATTGAATAGTACCTTATTGCTCAAACACCTACAGGAGTAAATTACTACTGAAAGGGCATGTGGGTAACACAATCTAGCCCTGAAAAGTAAGGAATGCAACTTATGACATGTCATGATGCAATGTTTACTACGTGCAGTAACAAGTAACCCCAAAAGTGGACAAATATCTGTCCTAGCATTCTTGTTTTATTAGTGAAGAAGCTCATAATGCAGGGTGCATGTCTGATCCAGCATCTGTAAAGAATTGTGGCCATTTACATTGAGTGTATGTGTGTGTTCTCTACCAAAAATAAAAGATAACTTTACTAACACTGTTTCAG
The DNA here is from genome assembly GCA_003113815.1 of Sphenodon punctatus. NCBI lineage: Eukaryota > Metazoa > Chordata > Lepidosauria > Sphenodontia > Sphenodontidae > Sphenodon > Sphenodon punctatus. The sequence continues at coordinate 390,075 of QEPC01007042.1, forward strand.
TAAGACATTGGACTAATTTAAGTTGATAGCATTATACCAGAAATGAATTTGGACCAACCATGAACACCAAGATTCATTTTACGGCTTGCTTTGTAGTTTGTAGCAATTTCCTGTCATTTGCGATATTCTGCAGACACTGTTAAGAAAGATGAAGTGATTCAAAACAATTTAAGAAGAGGAAAATGCCATTTGGGGATTATTTAAATTTGTATGATGTGTAGGACACAGGGCAGAATAGTTCCACTCTAATTCAGGCCTCATTTGGAGCAGTGACTGCAGCTCTGGACAGCACACTGGGTGTTTTTAGATGGATGTGGGACTGCCCATTCCCACATCTGCCCATTCCTAGCCCAGCCGGAATTTGGATCAAATGGACTCACTATGTTCCCCGACCCACTGTCCACCCATGCAACACCCCCACCACACACACCCATAGAGTTGTGGGCTGGACCACCCACAACACTATGGAGTTGCCTGGGGAAACAGCTGGCTGGAAGTGGAGCAGCAGCATGGGTCCACACATTAGATGGACAGCTGCTCTGCTTCGGGCTGGTGCCCTCGGTTTGGCTGGCCCACTCCACCGGCGGAGCTCCAGCATGTTTCGGAGCACTGCTGGCGAGGTGAGGCTGACCCAGAGCCTGCTCTGCTCTGCCTTCACATCTGGCAGGGCCCCTTTAGACAGACAGGCCACCCAGTTGAAATGGCCCAGGGCAGACCATTCGACTAAAAACAACCACTCTGAAAAGGCTGCACACAAACTGACGAGAGTTCAGGGAAGAGCAACAAAGACTGATTTTATTTATTTAGACTTCTATCTCACTGTTCCCCAAAAGGCTCAGGGCAGCTTACATTTTTTTAAAAAAGGATTTAAGAAAGAAGGCCCTATGAAGAAAAATCTACACACCTTTAGCATCAAAAAGAGAATACTCGAGTCAGGACATGGGGCATAACATCTTCAGATATATAAACGGTTGTTAAAAACAGGATAAGGATCAACTATTCATCTTGGCTCTTGAGGCAGACAAAAAACAGTGGACTTAATTTTAGAAAAGAAGATTCAAGTTAAATATTACATTTGGACTAGATGATCTCTTCAAATCCCTTTTAGACCTACAACCGAAGTGATCCTTTCCTGTGCTCTGTCTTGCATACAGGAAGAACTTATTCTGTTCCATTTAGGTTCTTATATCACAACATGGTGTCCGCACATCACAGGATTATCAATAATGGGCATGTGCACCTCTATGCAATAGTGCAGGCAAAGAGCATTCAGAGATGGACGGTCAGAACATTGTCTCTACTGGTTGTACAAACTAACTAATTCAACCAAAGCCCATTAAAGTCAAAGGAAGCCTCTCCATTAATATGAACAGACTGTCTTATGTCAATTGAAGTCTGCAGGTGCAACATAAGGGACGTATATTGTAGACTAGATACTACTGTTTGGTATCTGAGGAACGGCTGTGGCAGACGGTGTACGTTATAAGAAATAGGTATATATATATATATATGGCTGTGTCAAACAGAGAAAAAATAGTTCAGATATCTTTTATTGGACCAACTTACTTCTGTTAGTGAGGGTATGCAAGCTTTCAAGCCACATGAGGCTCTTCATAAAGCAACAGGCAAGTTAGAACTAAATAAGAGCAAAATCAAGATACTATCTGAACTACTTTGTCTCTATCTATTACCTTTTTGACCAACAGGGCAACCACATTCCTCTCTGTATCAGAGTCATAACTGCTCATTTATGTGTCATACGTTCCTTGGTAGGGAGACTCTCTCTCTCTCTCCCCTCTGTTTAGGACCTACCTTATTAAGTAGAAGAATCTCTGTTCTTTCCCTTCTGACACGGAGGGTGTTTTTAAATGCGCAAGGCTTGAGGGGGGTGGGGTCAGAGGTCACTGAGTGGTACAGCCACAGAGCACCCATGCACGTGGGGAGGGATTCTAATGGGCGGCTCCCAGGGTGGCCACCGCACCCACGCAGGCAGCCTCCTCACACTCCCACCACCATGGACCAGCCCTGCCCAAAAAGGCTCATACAAGCAGCCATTCTGCCACACCTGTCAACACCCCCACTTGGACCCCCAACCAAGTTCCCAACTGCCTGCCCTCTGCCATGACACACAGCTGCAGACACCAAGGAAAGATGAAGCTGCCGCAGTCAGTAACCCCTTCCTGCCCAAGAGCCACTGCAGCTGATGGCAGTCCCTAGCAACAACGAAGGCACATACTGGGTTCGGGGGGTGGGAGGGGACAACATGCAGAAAGTTGCTGTCTGAGCTGCTGTTCTCCGTGGTGTTGCCTCTTCTCTTGTGCATCACGAAGGGAATTTTTGTTGTGCTTTGAGCCACTGTGGTGTTGTATTTCGTGCATGTGTCCTTTAAGAGAGCTCCCAGCAGAGCTGTGGGTGGGACAGAAGAGGCGATCGGCCACAGACCTATCTGCTGCCATGGGTGGGTGGGTGCTCCAGTTTATACAGGTGGGGATGTGCATGGGCCTGTCCCCATGCACTTTTTTGGCTTGCCCTGCACAGCGCACTCCAGGATATTTTTGGCAGTACCCTACTCTGTACTTTGGCCATAAGTAGTTGCTATGTGGCTCATGGGAGCATGCATCCCCACGTACCACCTTCACGTGAGCAGTTGGATGCATGGTTAATGGGTGGCCATGCATGGTAGCATCTCGTTTTAAAAGCACCCTGAAGTTCTGAATGGCCATCTTCAGAATATTGACACCCATTCACTCATTCGTGTTTTTGTTCTTTACATTTTTACTTATCTCTTTAACTTCTTTCACTTCTTAAGTGCATTCTGGGATCATTAAGATATTCAAAGGGATCTTTCTGGTTCTAATGTGTTTTTTTATCTTTTTATTAATGGGCATGCTGCAGAGACATGTCTTTTTTAATATGAGATTCATTCTGGGCATTTATTTATAAGACACTGCAAAGGATTGAAGAGTTAGCTGGCATTTACATACTCAAGTAAATCAGCACTAATTGTCATCAGATTTGACATGACGCCACTGCAGAATTTCCCTCCAGAATAGCAAGTAGCATCCTTAACTATTGCCAGTGACTGTCTCCAGCTCTGGGTATAACTATATATAGTGACTGGCATTCAAAAACTCCACACCCTCCAGCTCTTAAGTGAGGTAGGCGTATAAGGGGCATGCTCTAATATATGAAAAATGTACGTTCAGGGGGGGGAAAAAAAGAAAATGTACGTTTGTGTTGTTTTTAAAGGTTGCATTTATTGCAACATATTGCACTTGCCTAAACCTACAAGGAGTCCTGCTTCAATACCATGACCCTATTGCATATGGGTCAGCTGACATTAGGCTCTAGTCAGCACAGACCCAACTTCACTGCTTTTTCCTCATTGCCACCAATAGGGAAATCGCAGGTCCCTGATTATGAAGCAAGAAACATTCTGGGTGAAATTACTCCCTGAGCCAGAGGGCCATAAGGCGCATGCAACAATTAAACCCTGAGAATCACTGCTGGATTAAGGTCCCAGGACCCCAGTCCCACTCCTCCCAGCCTCTAGTGTCCCCCTCATCGATACCTCCCAGATCCCAGGACTCCAATCTCACTTCTCCCAACCCCCTTCCTCCTCTGCATCCATCCCTCCTAGCTCCCTGGACTCCAGTCGCACTTCTTACAGTCCCCACTCTCCCCTTCTATCCCTCACAGGAGCCCACTTACCCTTCTAGCTCCCAGTGCTTCAGTCCTGCTTCTACTAGTCCCCAATCCCCCACCCTCTCCATCCCTCCTAGCCCAGACCTTGTCAATCTTCCCATCCCTCCAAGTTCTTCCATTCCCTCCCACACTCCCACTGTCTTGGGCCATTTTTAAATGGGA
>QEPC01007042.1:406090-420025 GCA_003113815.1 Sphenodon punctatus
ATCTACAGAGTACTTGATAAACTGGTCACAGCAGTCACTGGATTGCTCCAGGTCCAGGTGGAGGCAGGCAGGACTGACCAAGCCTTTCACCACCTGGAAGAGCTCCACTGGACGTGACTTTGCAGATGCAATAGACATGAGGGAATAGGACTGGGACTGGGGGAAAGGACGACTCCACACACTCAGGGTGGGGGGGAAGGGACCCAGGACAGGGGAAAGAGAGAAGGGCTTGCACGCTCACATTCGTCTCACCCCCACACGGAAGCAGTCTCCAAGTTCGCCAAGGAAGGAAGGATCAACGAACAGTTATCACACATACCCACCCTATGTATGCACAAGCACCACCCACACCCACATGTCTCACACAAAATCAAATTCATAACACTTAGCTTTGGGCCCAGCTTCTCACTCCAATTACTGGCGGCAGGAAACTCCCTGCGCTGACTTTTGAAGGGAAAGACATGCCCCCTGGCATGCCCTGAGCCATGCGGAATGCCGCAGAGGCTGTGGACGTGGCCCCGCACCCTGTGCTGTCACAAGGGACAGCGGCACGTGCAGCATAGCTGGACCGGTCATCCTGGCAACAGGATGCAGTGGGGAGGTGTTCCCCGCTGTGCTTGGGCCAGGGATTGGGGCGGGGAGCAGCAGGTGAGCCCCCTGGATCAGTCAGTGGTGCCCCGAGCCCCAGCCCTGACAGTACCCCCCCCATTGAGTCCCCCAGTCAAGAGACCAGGAGGGATGGGGACGGCTCAGATGGCAGAGATGAAAGAGCTGAACCAGATGGGGCGTAGAGACAAAGGAGGCAGGCTCCCAGGAGCGGTCCTCTGGGCCATAGCTGAGTCAGTCTACCAGGTAGTATAAGTGATCCCGATGATGTCTAGAGTCGAGAATGGCACGGACCTCGTAGGAGGAGTCCTGAGCAAGGAAGGCGATGGTGTCGATGGAAGGTGTGCTAGGCAGGGTGCCCACAAAGGGTTTGAGCAGTGACACATGGAAAGTAGGGTGGATCTTGAGCTGTGGCGGGAGGCGTAAGGTATAGGCTACGTCGTTAACCTTCTGGATCATGGGGAACAGGACGAGGAAGCACTTATTGAAATTGCGAGATGGGCGAGCGGATGGGTAATGCCAACGGTCTAGCCACACTAAACCCCCGAAACTTAAAGATGGTGCAGGGCAATGCCTTTTGTCTGCGTGGTGTTTATAGGTCTGTCAAGGTGCGCTTGGCTAGTGCTTCGACATCATGGATTTGCTGAGCCAACGCTCCCACCATTGGGATGGTCAAAATGTCCACTGTGCTCAAGGGGGGGGGGGTGAAATCCGTAGATCACATAAAACGGGGAGTTGCCCAGGGAGGCATTAGGGGCATTATTATACGTAAACTCCTCCATAGGGAGCCAAGCGTACCAGTCATCTTGAAGATAGCTTACATAGCTACGCAGGTATTGTTCTATTGTTTGATTCACTCACTCCACTTGCCCATTAGTTTGAGGGTGATACGCCATGGAGGGTTTTAATATCATATGGAGGGCCTTACACAAGGCTCACCAAAAACAGGAAACAAATTGGGACCCCCGATCACTGATGATCTCTGCCGGCCATCCATGCAGGCAAACTATGTGATGTAAAAACAAGCGTGCCATGTGCTGAGCCATTGGGAGGCCCCTGCAGGCCACAAAATGGCCCAGCTTCATGAAATGATCGATAATCACAAAAATGGTCGCATAGCCCTTGGAGGGGGACAATTCCACTATAAAATCCATCCCAACATGTTGCCAGGGCCCCTGGGGTGTGTGGAGGATCTGGAGGAGGCCTACCGGTGCCCCAGGAATTCTCTTTGTGTGTGCGCAGGTTGTGCATTGTTGCACGTACTGCCGTACATCCTGGTTTACCTGCGGCCACCAGAAGGTCCATTGAATTAAGGAGCAGGTTTGGTCCGGTCCCAAATGCCCTGGCAGTGGAGTGTCATGGTGGTACCACATGATGTGCTTCCGACATGAGGGAGGAGCTAGTATGTGGCCATATTTTCAAAGAAGCCCTCCTTGGACAACACAGGAGGGGTAGTCCGCCATGGCAAGTTATGTAGTGGTGGCTTGCTGCAGGTCTCTTTGCGAAAGATACGTCCCTGCAAAGATGCAGGAATCTAAGATCAACCCTGGGGCTGAGGTGTGCTATCTCGGTCTTCGTGGTAGCGCCGATAGAGCATCAGCCAGCACGTTCATCTTCCCCAGACAATACCGGATCATGAAGGAAAAGCGAGCGAAGAACAGTGCCCAGCGGGTGTGCTGAGCATTTGTGATCTGTGCCCCTTGGAGATAGATAAGATTTGTATGGTCTGTAGTGACTGTTATGGGGTATTGTGCCCCTTCCAGGTAGTGGCACCAGGCTTTGAAGGCCACCTTTATGGCCAGAAGCTCTCAGTCAAAAATAGCATAGTTGCGCTCAGCTGTGGTGAGCTGGCGGGAGTAATAGGCACAGGGGTGGAGGGTGTCCTTGTCGTTGACTGGCTGTAATAATACAGCTCCTATTGCTTGGCTGGAAGCATTGGCTTCGATGTAAAAGGGTTTGCTGAAGTCGGGGTGTCACAGAATGGGGGCAGTTTGGAAGGCCTCTTTAAGGTACATGAAGCTGTGTTGTTGCTGGGGCCCCCATATATACTCTTGTTTTTTCTTTAATAGGGTTGTGAGGGGTTTAGGACCTCGGCATAGTTGGGTATATATTGGCGGTAGTAGTTCGTACTTCCCAAGAATCATTGAAGCGGCTTCACCACCTGAGGCGTAGGCCACTGTTGAATGGCCTCCACCTTGTGATTATCCATTGCGACCCCCTCAGAGGTAGCCACAAATCCAAGGAATTCCACTGTCGTGAGGTGAAACGTGCACTTTTCTCACTTGCAGTACAACTTGTGCTGTCATAGACACTGCAAGACTTGACGGACATGGTGAATATGTTGGGACAACGAGGTAGAATAAATCAGAATATCATTGAGGTAGGCTATGACTAACAGGTCGAGGACATCGTGAAACACATCGTTGATGAAATGTTGGAACGTTGCTGTGGCGTTGGCTATGCCAAATGGCATTACCAGATATTCAAAGTGTCGTAGCAGGTGCGGAAGGCATTCTTCCACTCGTCACCTTCCCGCACCAAGTTATATGCCCCACAAAGATTCAATTTGGTGAATACACGGGCTCCCTGCAGCTGGTTCATCAGTTCCGGTATGAGGGGCAGAGGGTAATGATTTTTTACTGTCACGGTGTTTAATCCCCAATAGTTGATACAGGGGCAGAGGCCCCCGTCCTTCTTTGCTGGCACTAGACAGGTCTGGGTACAATAAGGGGAGACAAAACTAAGACCTCTGGAGGCCCAGGTGATATGGGGGTCATGGCGCCGAAGCCATGGCATTCCCAGAACCACAGGGAACACAGGGGTGCTAACGATATCAAACGATGTTAGTTCCTGGTGGTCCCCGATGGCACAGGGCAACAGGGGTGTCTGTGTAGTAATTGGCCCGGACACGAGGGGAGAGCTGTCAATTGAATGCACCAGCTCGTGGCATGCCTTCCATTCCAAAGGGAGGGTGCAGGCCTGGGCCAAGCCCCCATTCATGAAGTTCCCCGATGCTCCAGAGTCGATAAGTGCCCAGATAACACGAGAGCTCTGGGGGGTGATAGTAAGCGTAAGGGGTACTTGCAAGTGTGGCTGGAGGTTCATCTGCCAAGGAGGGTGCTGTTCTATGGCTGGGATGACCCCTGCCCATCCCGGCCCTGGGGGTTTCCCCAATCCCGATGCTGCGGGGGCAAGGACGGGCAGTCCTGTATGAAATGCCATGGACCTCCACAGTAAAAACATGCCTTGGTCTTTCGTCTTTGTTCCCTCTCTTTCGGTGGCACAGGTCCCTGGGAGGTGCCTATCTGCATTAGTTCGGGGGCTGCGGTGTCCTCGGGTGGTGGAGACAAGGTCAGAAACACCCTGGGGGCAAAACCACGGAAGTCCTGTCGCCGATCTCGTCGTCGTTCAGTCAGGTGGTCCTGGATCTGAAGGGTCAATGAGACAAGCCCCTCCCAGGTTTCAGGGAGAGCAGTATAGGCTAGTTGGTCCTTGATCTCTTCGCTGACTCCTTTGTGAAATAACACTGTCAGGACTTCATTTGACCACTGCACATCCAGGGCCAATTGCTGGAATCGTATGACATAGTCAAGAAGGCTATCTTTTCCTTGTCTGAGGAACATAATAGCAGCCTCAGCATCCTGACGATGATGAGGATGATCAAAGAGAAAAGTAAACTCTCTTACGAAATTTGCATAGTTGGACAACAAGGAGCTTTTCCCTTTCAATAAGGTGGTAGCCCAATCCAAGGTCAACCCCCCCCCCAGGTTCCCAATGATATAGGCCACTTTTAAGGTGTCAGAGGAGTACGTGGTAGGTTGCATCATAAAGATGAGCTCGCATAGGGCTAAGAAACCCTGAAACGAGTTCCTATCCCCAGAAAATTTTTCTACTCGGGGACCTTTTGGTTCACGGGTCCCACCCAAATTACTCGGTAGTGCTGGGACCTCCGGGACCACCACGGGGGCAGTGACAGGGATTGCAACAGGGGCCGCCACAAGAGCCCTAACGGGCCGCAACAGGGGCCGCAGCCCCCGGCCCTGGTGCTAATCCCTCCCCAGTGGCTATCTGCTCAACCGCCATTGCCAACTCTGCCTGTTTCTCCTGCAGGTCCTTTACCTCTAGGGCAATGGCCTGCACAGCATGTAACAACTCCCCCATCCCTTGTGTGAGTTCCATGACCCTAAGCCTTAGATGGGGGAAGGGAAAAAGGGATATAGATGCCGGTAATTCTGTCAGTGTGGACTGAGGAAAGGGTTCCACATACGCATCCGCCCACTCGTACCAGACACACTCTCGCTCGCTCTGTCCCCACAGGGAAAGGGGAAATTGCCCGTCAGGATAGTATTGCGGCCCTATATGTCTCACAGAGACAGGGCCCCTATCATCAATGGGCACAGAGCAGAAGGTTGAGGCCAGGCCGGGCTCTGCCCGCCACAGGGTCACGCACCAAACAGTCACACTAGAGGGCAAGGGAAGGGAATGCACAGTGAAGGAGGGTGAGGGGGATGAGGGAATGGGGCCTAGGCCTGGGGGAAAGGGAGATTCCCCACACTCGGGGTGGGGGGGGAAGGGACCAAGGACAGGGGAAAGGGAGAAGGGCTTGCACGCTCACACTCATCTCAACCCCACACAGAAGCAGTCTTCAAGTTCGCCAAGGAAGGAAGGGTCAAGGAACAGTTATCCCACACACCCACCCTATGTATACACAAGCACCACCCACACCCACATGTCTCACACGAAAACAAATTCTCATCTGTCGCCTTGACTACTGCAACCTCCTCCTTGCTGGCCTTCCCCGCTCTCACCTGTCCCCCCTTATCTCCATCCCAAACTCCGCTTCTAGAGCCATCCGCTCAGCCCGTCGCTTCGACCACATGCAGCCTCTCCTCTCCTCACTTCACTGGCTCCCCCTTCCCCGACGCATCCTTCACAAACTCCTGGTGTTCACTTACAAAACCTTTCACAACGTGGCTTCCCCTTACCTCTCAGCCCTAGTCTCCTTACACACTCCTGCACGCACTCTCCGCTCCTCCTCTGCCCCCTCCCTTGCTCTCCCTCCTCTCCCCTGCTCCCCTAACCGCCTTTGTCCCTTCTCCCTTGCTGCCCCCCACCATGCCTGGAACTCCCTCCCTGCCCACATCCGCCTTGCCCCCTCCCTCCGCACCTTCAGATCCCTCCTCAAAACCCACCTCTTCCTTGCCGCCTTTCCCAACACCTGTTAGAACTTTCCTGTCAATATTTGCTGTCTGCCCTCCCCACAGACTCCTGCCTAACTGCAACCAAGCCAAGCACGTGCACCTGAGACTTCGCATCCGCTTGAATGTTATTTTTCCCTTGTCTCTCCCTATGGCCCCTCTCCTTGTCTCCCCCCTCCGTGTCTATTCTATTGTAAGCCGTAGGCAGGGACCGCGTCTATCTTATTGTTCTGTAAAGTGCCAGGTGCACAGCTGGCGCTATACAAATGCTAATAATAATAATAAATAATAATAAAATAATAATAATAAATCCGTAATACTTAGCTTTGGGGGCAGCTTCTCGTTCCGATTACCAGCGGCAGGGAACTCCCTGCACCGGCTTATGAATGGAAAGACACGTGTCCTGAGCCGTGTGGAGCACCGCAGCAGCTGTGGATGTGGCCCTGCCCCCTGCGCTGTCACAAGGGGTGGCGCAGCACTCGGCGTAGCTGGGCCAGTCAGCCTGGTAACAGGATACGGCAGGGAGGCGTTTCCTGTCATGTTTGGTCCTGGGATTGGGGCGAGGAGCGGCAGGTGAGCCCCCCCCAGCTCAGTCAGCGGTGCCCCGAGCCCCAGCCCTGACAATTGCTGACTGACATAAAATGGAGGTGCACAGAGCCAGCTCTGCTGGGTAATATTTAAATGGTTCCTTTAAATCAGTGATTGGCCAACAGTAAATTTCAGTGGGGGGGGGTGGAATGAGGAGGTGAAGATTGTCTTTTTAATTCTCCTCACTCAGCTCTAAAAGGTGAAGTGTGTTACCTTCAATATCCTTGTAAAAATGCAAGATTAAAGAACTATTAACAACAGTGCTGGTTCAGAATTCTATTTTGATTTTGAACTATCAATCCAGCCAGCTATAGAACTGATTTAAACATTCACTGAATCTTTGATGAATGTTTAAATTCTAATCTCTAAATTTTTAATTCAAAATTTCAATCTGCATATTTGCCCAGCTGTGATTAAAGTGCTATAATATGTCCCTACCTTCTGAACAGATGCTCATGTCTTTTATTTTGCTTTTTAATGTATTTGCTCAAACCACCGCAGCCTGCGAGAGGCAGCATGGTGTAGGGGGGGGATGAGTGTGCACCACCGCAGGTGTGCAGTGCGTGGGCAGCCGGTCACACAGACGCACACCCATCTCCACGCAAGGAGGCATCTCCGGTTTGTCCAATGTCTCCATGCGTGGGGGATGGGCAGAGTGAGGGAGCGCGCGCGCGCACACGCTCCCATCAGCAGTCACATGGACACCCCCCTCACCCATGTGGGCGAGGAGGGGAGGGGCGTCTCATGTGAAAAGGCCCATATGGTTAAAATTGGGGTTTGCATAAAACACATTTTATACAAGTTAAGGCTTTATAAAACACTAGTAAGAAATAGCAGATGAAGTTGTTTTTACCCTTTTAGGAAGAGAAATATGTTTCTAGCTGGGAATATGCATGCCAAGTTTCAGTAAATAGGATATTTTTACTAATGCATTATAAATGCCTGAAAGTTACAGTTCAGCATTATCTGAACCATTGAGACCGTTTGTTTGATTGCTCTTGTTCATAACCTAAAGTCCTCTTTTAATGGAGCATTTGTCCCTAGATCTATTTTAATTTTATCTCCCAACTTATTTATTCATAAGAACATAAGAAGTGCCATACTGGGTCAGACCAATGGTCCATCTAGCCCAGCATCCTGTCTCCGACAATGGCCACTCACGGTGGCTTGGGAGAAGCACCAACAGGTCACACTGGAGGATGCATTCCCTGTTGTTTTCCCCCAGCTCCTGTCATGTTCCCTGATCCTCTCTGGCTAATAGCTGCTAATGGAGCTTACTTACAGAAACTTGTCCAGACCTCTTTTAAACTCCACTATAGCACTGGCCCTTACCACAGCCTCTGGCAGTAGATTCCACAACCCAATTATACGCTGAGTGAAAAAATATTTTCTTTTATTTGTTTTAAACTTGCCACCCATGAGTTTCATGGAGTGTCCCCTAGTTCTCGTACTAGCTGAGAAGGTAAATAACTGCTCCTTGTTTATTAGTTCCACACCACTCATGATTTTATAGACCTCTATCATATCTCCTCTCAGTCATCTCTTCTCCAAACTGAAAAGCCCCAACCTACTAAGCCTCTCCTCACCCTTGATCATTTTTGTTGCCCTTCTCTGTACCTTTTCTAATTCAGATATGTCTTTTTTGCGATGGGGTGACCAGAACTGCACACAATGGGTACTTTCAGACATGACGCTAACCACCCTTTAACCACCCTTGGTGGTTATTTATGCATGTTTCAGGACTGCATAGGGCACCAATACAGCCCTGCAACATGCATAAATAACCACCAAGGGTGGTTAAAGGGTGGTTAGCGTCATGTCTGNAAATAACCACCAAGGGTGGTTAAAGGGTGGTTAGCGTCATGTCTGAAAGTACCCAATATTCAAGGTTCAGTAGCACCATTGATTTGTAGAGGCATTATGACATCCTCAGTTTTATTCTCTATCCCCTTCTGAATAATTTCTAACAATGTTTGCTTTTTTGACTGCTGCTGTGCACTGGATTCCATTGTATTGTCCACAACCACCCCCAGATCCTTTTCCTGAGTGGTAACTCCTAGCTTAGTAACCCAGCATTGTGTACTCATTGTTTGGATTATTTTTCCTTACGTGCATCACCTTGCACTTGTCCACAAAAAATCTCATTTGTCATTTAGGTGCTCAGGCACCCAGTGTGTTAAGAGCCTGTTGCAGTTCTTCATAGTCTGCTCATGTTTTAACTACCTTGAATAACTTGGTGTCGTCTGCAAATTTGCTCACCTCACTCTTAACACCCTTTTCCAGATCATTAATGAATTGAATACATTAAACAGCACCAGTCCCAATACAGATCCCTGAGGCACACCACTTTTTACAGCTCTCCATTGTGAAAACTGACCATTTAGTCCAACCCTTGGCTTTCTATCTTTTAACCAGTTTCTGATCCATAGTAAGACACTATCTCCTATCCCATGACTTCTTAATTTTCTCAAGAGTCTCTCATGAGGGACCTTATCGAATGCTTTCTGGAAATGCTTTCTGAAATTCACAAGTAATATGAGTTATTTTGGTGTCTTTGTTGTTTATCAAGACACCAGTCTTGATAAACTGGTGCAGTCACCCATGCACCAATCAGACATATCCTTGCATAGTTGCAGCAGTTAGCTGAGAGATGAATTGAAAATCAGACCTAGATATTTGGGTCAAACCAAGCTTTGCTCAATGCAAGATATTGTTGCTCCCCCTTTTTCGAGCAGTGGAAATTTCCAGGGCAGCCTTTCCTCAGCTAGTTTCCTTTTGAGGAGAAACTATAGTGCAGGGGTGGGAAAATGGAGGCTCAGGAACTTTTGGGTAACTGGACTGCAGCTCTTGCCAGAAGTAGCTGCCTGGGGGTTTGTCCATGTGGCTCCCTCAGAAGTAAGAAAAGCCAAGCCACACTGCTGCAGCTGCTGGAGCCTCCAGGGGCAAGGGCCATGGGAGCAAAGACAGTGGGTGTTGTTTTTTACACACACATTTCTCCTGCATGTTTGCTGTTACATCCTGAACTTTCTGTGTGTCTGAATCACTCACCCAGATCTTAAACATCTGGCTCTTTGAACTTCTGCATAGAACTTCTCCCAGAACTTGTGTGTGTAAAAAGTTCTCCTGGTAAACTGCTTTGTCCAGGCAGCTGTGGTCACTTGATTTCCATGGCAGCCTGTCACGTCTACAGCTGCAGCTACTTTAGGCTGCCTCAGGGCAGTGTTTGTGTGAAGAATGCAACCAGGAACTGCCTCAGGGCAGTGTGTGTGTGAGAGAGAGAAAAATGCATCCGGAACTTGCTTGTGGACTTGTAAACCCAGAAGAGTGAAAGATCAGCACTTTAAGGTGTGTGTAAAAATGCCCAGTGTGACCTGAACCACTATTGCCACTACCCAAGCCTGCTGGACTGTCTAGGAGCTGGAGCTTTGATGTGAAGGAACTGGGGTTGGGGGAAGCCATACCACCCTGCACCTTGAATCAATGGAAGCTGCAATCAATGGAAAAGTTTTTGTGGCTCTCTGCATTATGAAAATTTGGTATGTGGCTCTTGGGTTTGGGAACTTTGCCCAACCCTGCTATAGTATGTATAGCAATTGGTTATTTACAGGTTGAGAATTTAGGGCTGAAACGAGAACGCACAAGATTCTCAAAGCCCTGGTGAGATCTAGCGCGTTCTCACCAAGCTTTTCGTGACTCTCATGAGATTCTCAAGAACCTCAAAAATGACCACCGTGGCCATTCTGCACATATGTGGCCTCCAGTGGCCATTTTGTGCATGCACAGAGCATTTTTTGAGGTTTTTCAAAAATCTCATGAGTCTCAGAAACCCCAAACCACTCTATACATGCGCGGCCAGCGTGGCCATTCTGCAGATGCGCGGCCACCCAGTGGCCATTTTTGAGAATCTCACAAGAATAGCAGCGAGAAGCCCAATTCTCGCAAGATTCTTGACCTTGAAAATCTCACCGAGAAGCCAATTCTCAATAAGATTTTTCAAGAAGGGTGAAATTGAGATTCAGCCCTAGTTTTCAGTGGCATAATCCCTCACCCCTTCCCTCCTATGTGGCTTGGTGTTTATCTCTGCCCTGAGCCCAGTCACTGCTTTTTGCTGCTGTTGTTGTCCCAGATGCTTCAGAAACTTTGGAAGAACAGGAACATGGGGCAGCCTAGCTGCAGCAGTTCAGCCCTTCTCCTCACAGCCTATGAGGACTACTAGGTAGCTATAAACAGCAGCAGCAATGTGTATCAGGATGGCGGCAGCATGGCATGGATTTTCCTCATAGCTAGTGTTCATATCTGATAAGTCCTTTTTTTCATTTTTTCATTTTCATTTCATTTCACCTTTTATTTGTATCCCGCTCTCTCTCGCCTACAGCTACTTGAGGCGGCTAACAACAAAGGTAGAAACATACAAGGAACCATAACAATTATAATTCAGTACAACACAACATAAGCTAAATAACCCCTCAATTGTTGCAGGAGGGGCGGGGAATAAATGCAGAAAATAAATAAATAAACTCATCATTAACCATACCCTCTCCTTCCCTCACATAGTTCAATACAACAATAAATCAATATTATTACACTATATCACAGTTATCCATAGCATCCCATCCATATGCTCCATTCCTGCTGCCATCAGGGAAGGAGCCCATCAATTCCCCCTACCCTCCTACTCTCAGCAGGACTTGTGGTGAGAGCAGAATCTCCTTGATTCTGCCTTTCCAACACACCAGTTCACTGAGCTACCATCCCCTAACAATTTGGTATGGTGAGATGTTGCACTGGGAGGGGACAGATAACCTCACTAGGGGCAGACTTAAGGTTGCATGGTCCGCAGTGTCAGGTAGGTGTAGCTAAGATGAGTGCCTGCAGGAAAAAGAGTATTTACTATTTGGAGTCTCAACTTCACATTTTCTGTTTTTTTTAAAAGAGTTTCAGTCAGGTATGTGGAAGTACTAACTGCTACAAACTAAGGAGCTTTTTGCATATTGATTTCCTGGGTTTTTAATACTTGGGGACAAAGAAGACTCTCTGCTAAGGGAGAGGAAGGGATTTCTATTCAAGGAAAGAAAGAGGTTTAACGTAGGGGTTGGGGATATTTCCTGGTCCCTGTGGGATTCCAGCATGTTCTCATAGGCACTTTGAATGAAGGGGCAGTGAGTTCTGCCCCACTGCTAGAGCTCTTCCCCTCATACACAGAATGGGGAACTCACAGTAGTCTTGTTGAGCAACTATGTGTCTGGGGGAGAGTGGGATTAATTTTGCTACCCCTGTCATTCTCAGGCTTTGGGACTGGGGATGGCAGAGGGCGTCACTGCACTGGCACCCAGAGGTGGTGCTCTTTTTTTCCTTTTTTTTTTTAAATTTTTTTTTAAGCAATCTGTAACTGCAACAAAATGAAAGTTCAACAAAGAAATCAAAATTCACCCCCCCAGTATTTGTTATGTCACTGCCACAACATAACCATAGATAATAGTTTTAGTTATCGACACCTGTAAAAGTTGCACAAACATTTCCTCCTCACAAGAGGAGACTTGAACTCTGAAACTTAGGATTAACAACTTAAAACTGAGTCTTTGTATCCACATCACTAACATTTTCAATTCAGCCGCTAGAAGAGTTTACACAAGCATCTGCAGTGTATTACACAGCTCTCTGTTAGAAGGCTATAGCGTCACTAGCAGTGGGGCTGACTAACTAAGATTCAAATATACCCTATTAGAGTCTTGTGGCCCTGGCTGCAGGCCTGCAATACTGCTATTGCCTTCGGGCTGATACTCCTCATCCTGCACAGCTCTGCAGGCAATGGATGGGAATGCCTTTAAGCAGGCAGGCCAGAGTGAGTGGGGGCTGAGAGAGGATTTTTGATTCCAGTCCTCCAATTTGCCAGCCAGTACAATTTAGTCAGCGCAGTGCAGAAACTAATCTGCAGCAGGTGTGCAGGTGATCCAGATTTCTCTCTGTCTCAATCCCCTCCACCAAAAGGGAAAAGGGGAGCTGAGAGGAGACCGACAATATCATAATATGCATAATATGCAATAATAGCAATTGCATATTATCTGTAGAACTGGGCTTGTACCATGGGCACGATTTAGCCTTCCATGATTTTCTTCCCAAGAGAATGCATTTGACATCCTGTCACTTATTTCATACCCTTTTGAGCAGAGATAACATATCTACTGTCTACTGATAAGGATACACAACAAAGCTGAATTCAGTGGCTGTTTTCTGCGGTAAGCTCATTCATCACTCGTGGGAGACTGTGTTGAGCAGCTCTTTCCTTCTTAAAAACAAGACTACTCGTACTCCTCTAAGGTGATAGGACACCTATGGAAACTTTGTGACTGAGATTCTTTTTCTCTAAAGAGGATAATGAATTTATTGAGTAAAGGAAAGGTGACTCCTGTGTTGATTAAAAAAATTAAATCATAAAATCACCTAAAAATGTTGAACATCCACATTAAAACGTAATAAGAAAGGTACTGATGGGCTGTGCAAGGGTCACTCCACCCTTGCACAGCTGTCAGAGTCTGTGCCTCAGTTTCCCCCTACCCAAAAGGCACTTCACTTTCGCTTTTCTTTGCAATCTCCAATTTCCATTGGTTACAGGGAACTAGCTGGGGGGCATAAAGTAGAGACACCTGAGAGCCCTGCTGGAGCCACTTACCACCTGCCACTGCTGCTCCTGTCAGGATGAGCCCTGCCGCCGCTGCCACTACTGCTCCTTTGGGTCCCCCACCGACCATCTGTGGGAAAGAAAAAGGATGAAGAAACAGTGAGTGCAGGGGCTGGGGGAGGACCCATTGAACCGGGACTACTCTTCCACCGTCCCCCTTCTCCAGCCCGCAGCCAGAAGTAGCTGGGGGGCATAAAGTAGAGACACCTGCGGCTTTGCCGCAGGCCTCAGGACGGCATCCACGAACCGAAGGGCCGTGGCCAAAGGGTGCAGCCCTTTGGGGCCCTTTGGGGATTGTAGGGGCCAGGGTATTGTAAGCGGTTTTTGTATTGGGGTTGCTTGGGGGAGGTAAGGGGGGATGACACCAGTCCCTGGTGGCAGCAGGGGAGGGTGCCAGGGAGTAGGTTGTGTGATGTTGTTAATAATTTGTGAAGTGATTTCATCATGATTGTTATATTTTGTGATTTTTCTTGTATTATGATTATATTATTGTTTTGGGTTGTGGATGACGGCCCCTCCCCTCCTGGTGAGAGCAGGAAGATGGGGGGGGATTGATGGGCTTCTTCCCTGGTGGCAGCAGGGAGGGAGCATATGGAAGGGATATTGTGGGTATGGATAGATTTTTTTGGCTATTGGTATATTGGGTTATGTGGGGGGGTGGGTTATGTTATATGCTTTATGATGTTAGATTTTGTGTTAAGAAATGTTTTGTTACTGAATATGCTGTAATTTATATTTTTGGCCACTCTGTTCTGGTATTGATTTTGTATTGTTCCTTTATATGGTCTTCCTTTTTTGTAAGCCGCCTCGAGTCGCCGTAGGCGAGAGAGTGCGGGGTATAAATTAAAGGTTGATTGATTGATT
>QEPC01007042.1:420125-436275 GCA_003113815.1 Sphenodon punctatus
ATTCACCCCAGAGTTCTGAAGGAACTCAAATACGAAATTGCAGACCTACTATTGGTAGTTTGTAATTTACTGATAAAATCTGCCACTGTATGTGTGAACTGGAGGGTAGCAAATGTAACACCAATATTTTAAAAGGGCTCCAGAGACGATCCTGAGAACTTCAGACAGGTGAGCTGTGCTGAGCAAAATTTTTATTATTATTAAGAACAGAATTACTGGGCATATTTATAAACATGGCTTGATAGGGAAGAGTCAACATGGATTTAGCAATCTTTTGGAATTTTTGATGGGTTTAAATAAGCATGTGACTAAGAGGAGCAGGTCGATACAGTGTATCTGAATTTTCAGAAAACATTTGATAAGGTCCTTCATGAGAGACTCTTGAGGAAATTAAAAAGTCATGGGATAGGAGGCAGTGTCCTATTGTGGACTGGTAACTGGTTAAAGGATAGAAAACAGAGTAGCACTAAATGGTCAGTTTTCGCAATGGAGAGAAGTAAAAATAGTGGCATGCCCCAGAGATCTGTACTGGGCCCGGTGATCTAGAAAAAGGAGTAAAGTGAGGTGATCAAATCTGCAGATGACAAAAAGTTATTCAAGGTAGTTAAAACACAAGTAGACTAGTGAAAAATTGCAGGGGAATCTTGTGAGACTGGATGACTGAGCATCTAAACAGCAGATGAAATTTAATGTGGACAAGTGCAAAGTGATGCACGTAGGGAAAAACAATCCAAACTTTATACACACAACGCTGGGTTCTAAATTAGGCATTACCACTCAGGAAAAAGACCTTGGAGTCACTGTGAACAATGCATTGAAAATCCTTGCCTCTGTGTGTGGCGACTGTCAAAAAAGCAAACAGAATGTTAGGAATTATTTGTAAAGGGATAGAGAATAAAACTGAAAATATCATTATGCCACTATATAAATCCATGGTGCGGCCACACCTTGAGTATTATGACCAGTTCTGGTCGCCCCATGAAACTAACAGGTAGCAGATTTAAAACAAATAAAAGAAAGTATTTTTTTCACTCAACACACAATTAAGTTGTGGAATTTGTTGCTAGAAGATGTGGTCAAAGCCAGTACTATGGCTGGGTTTTTTAAAGGATTGGATAAGTTTTTGTAGGATAGGTCCATTAGCAACTATTAGCTGGGTAGGTTTGGGGAATGTAACCTTTTACTGTTGGGAGCTGGGAGTGAACAACAGGGAATAGATCACCTCACTGTGACCTGTTGGGTACTTCTTCCAAGCAACCAAGAGTGGCCACTGTCGGAGTCAGGTGCTGGGCTCGATGGACCCCCAATATGGCATAAAGAAGTCACAGTTCCTTACTTACATGATCTGGAGGCAGCTTTCTGCAACTCCCTTCTCCAGGCTTCCCTGCAGGTCCCTCTGGCTAGAATTCCAGCACAGATTTAAATGCCCAGGACTGTATCAGATCACCCCGAGCCCAATTCCAATCTGTCTCCCCATCTGCAGTTCGGGTAATTAAGTCCATTAGGAGAAATATGGACTTAATTACCCTTCTTACCCTGCTACATGGACTTTTTCTGTTGATACTGTTTATATTAGTGCTGAATCTTGGTCCTCTCTTTTTTCAGATAACATGAGGTCTGGTGCATTCAGCCTCAATTTCCCAAGTTCTGAAGTTCCAAGGAAAGGTCCTGGGACTTCGGAGCTTGGAATATCCTTGGCTGAGTGCAGGGAAGCAGGGGCCAGAGGCCAGCACTAGGCCCCTGCCCCCCCCTTCCCTGGCCCCTGCTGGCCAGGGAGGGAATAGGCCAGCAGAAGACAGGGAAGGGGGGGCAGGAGCCAAGTGGGGGGTGCTTAGAGGGAGCGGAGGACCTAGCAGAGGGGGCGGGGTGGGTTACTTACCTTCCAGAGGGATCTCACGCTGATGCGTGACTTCTCCCTGGCTGGTAATTTTGAAAGTTTTTTAAAAACCAACTGAGCATGCTCAGAAAGAGCCTGTGTGGCCCTTTCTGAGCATGCTAAGCCCTTTTCAAAGATGGCACTGGCAGCATCAGCATGCCATGCCATCTTTGAAAAGGGTGGAGCATCCTCAGAAAGGGCCACACAGTTCCTTTCTGAGCATCCTCAATTGTTTGGGGTTTTTTACTTTCAAAGTTACCAGGCAGGAAGAGGCCACACATCAGCCCGGGATGCCTCCAGAAGCTGCCAAGCTGTCAGGCACCCCATGGGGCGGAGACGTAGTGTGCTAGCACCATCTGTAGCAGCTGGCACAAGCACATGAACAGTGGGCTGCCTTTTTGTTGGGTTTCTCACACTGTCCACACAGGTGCTTGCCACATAGGGACCCCACATAGTGGCTTCAGAGTGATGCCAGTCTGTGTGTTGACACCAGGGACACGGGTTTGAGGTCCGGCTCCTACCAATATGCATTGCTAAAATGCCAAGAGGTCCTTCTCAGAAAAAGGGTCCCGCTGGGCCAGGAGCTATGCCTCAAAGAAGCTGTTGCCTATGAAAACTCATGCCTCCTATCACCAGAAGTTACTATTATGCTTGGCTGAAGACTAACACGGCTACAATCTATGATTACTAGGAGCCATCGTGGGTTTCTCAAGAACAAGCCATGCCAGACTAATCTTATTTCCCTTTTTGATCAAGTTACTAATTTAGTAGATCGTGGGAATACCGTGGATGTAGTATATCTTGATTTCAGCAAAGCATTTGACAAAGTCCCCCATGATACCCTTCTTGACAAGCTGGTAAAATATGGGTTAGATTATACTACCATTAGGTGAATTTACAGCTGATTGAAGAACCGTACCCAAAGAGTGCTCATAAATGGCTCCCCATCAAGCTGGAGGGAGTATTGAGTGAGGTGCCTCAGGGCTGGGTCCTGGGCCCTGGACTGTTCAACATCTTTATTAATGCCTTGGATGAAGGAATAGAGGATCTGTCCCCTTGACATTGGATGCTTATCAAGTTTTCATAGGACACAAAACTGGGAGGGCTAGTTAACACCTTAAAAGACAGAAACAAGATTCAAAATTATCTTGACAGGATGGAAAGCTGGGCCAAAACCAACAACATGAAATTTAACAGAGATAAATGTAAAGTTCTGCATTTAGGTAAGAAAAATCAAATGCACAAGTATAGAATGGGTGATACCTGGCTTGGCAGCAGTACATGTGAAAAGGATCTTGGGGCTGTAGTTGCTCACAAGCTAAACATGAGTCAGCAGTGTGATGCAGCTGCTAAAAAGGCTAATACAATTTTAGGCTGCACTAACAGAAGCATAGTGTCCAGGTCATGAGAAGTAATAGTTTCACTCTATTCTGTGCTGGTCAGACCTCATCTGGAGTACTGTGTCGAGTTCTGGGCACCACATTTTAAGAAGAACGTTGACAAATTGGAACGGGTTCAGAGGACAGCAACAAAGATGGTCAGGGGTCTGGAAACCAAGGAAAGCTTGAAGGAACTGGGTATGTTTAGCCTGTAGACGAGAAGACTAAGGGAAAACATGATAGCCGTCTTCAAATATCTGAAGGGCTGTCATATAGAAGATGGAGCAAACTTGTTCTCTGTTGCTCCTGAGGGCAGGATTAGAACCAATGGGCTCAAATTACAAGAAAGCAGATTTTGACTAAACATTAGGTAAAACTTTCCAACAGTAAGAGTTGTTCAACAGTGGAACAGGCTGCCTAGGGCGGTGGTGGGCTCTCCTTCACTTGAGGTTTTCAAACAGAGGCTGGACAACCGTCTGTCAGGGATGCTCTAGCTGTGGATTTACTGCATGGATCAGGGCATTGGACTAGATGATCACTAAGATTTCTATGATTCTACAGTTCCTGCCTTCTTCAAATTATCTATCTTAATCAGTTAGTTCACCATTGACAAGGGGACAGATTTTCATAACCGTGGATTGGCTGAGTTTTATCTTACTTGTCCCAGTAATTTAAACAAGGATTTAGGTTTCATACAAATATACTACTTCTGCATAAGGTCTCTTTTGGGTATGCCATTTCCAGGGCAGTCTGACTCCTGAAGCTCCTTGGCTTCACTTGAAGCTACTGAGCATCACGGGATATTTATTTATTTTAGTCAAATTTCTTCCCTGCCTTTCCCCTAAAGCACAGGGCAGCTTACATAAGAAAAATATACATAATAAAAATACAATAAAACTACATTTAAAAACCTCATTACAAAACCCATTAAAAACCCACCCTTATGCCTATCCTAAACCCCTCCCACCTCAACCTTCCAAATCATTTGCAAAAAAGAAACGTTTTGCACTGCCACCAGAAAATGCTCAAACGCGGACTCTGACAAACCTCCAGGGGAAGGGAGTTCCATAACATACGAGCAGCAACCAAGAACGCTTCTCTGCAGACCTTTATCGTACGAACAAGATCAGCAGGTGGTACCCGCAAAACAGGCAGCACTCCTGGCCAACCACAGGAGTCGCAATGGAGCATGGAAGGAAAGATGGTATCTTAGATAAGTGGGACCCAGGCCTTCAATTGTGCCCAGAAAGCTATAGGTAGCCAGTGCAGACTGTAACGCACTGCTGTAATGTGCTCACAGCCACCCACCCCTGAAAGGAGCCAAGCTTCTGCATTCTGCACCTGCCGCAACTTCTGAATAGTCACCAAGGGCATCCCCACATAGAATGCATTGCAGAAGTCCAGCCTCAAGGTGAGGAAAGTATGGCTGACAGTGGCCAAATCAGAATCAGAAAGAAAGGGACGCAGCCTCCTCATCAAATGGAGTTGGTGAAAAGCACTCCTGGCCAACTCTGCAACCTGGTAGTACAGGCACAGCAAAGGGTACAGGACTACTTCAAGGCTGCAAACCGGAGTAACCAGAGGGGGCTGGAACCCTTCAATAACAGGGGTCCGAATTCCCTCCAAGTCACATGATTGGCCAATCATCACTTCAGTCTTATCTGAATTCAGCTTCAGTCAGCTCATCCTCAACCAGATGACAAAGTTATTCAAGGTAGTTAAAACCCAAATGGACTGTGAAGAATTGCAGGAGGCTCTTGCAAGACTGGGTTATTGGGCATCTAAATGACAGATGAAATTTAATGTGGACAAGTGCAAAGTGATTCACATAGGGAAAAAATAACCCAAACTATATGTATTCAATGCTGGGCTCTAAATTAGGAGTTACCACTCAGGAAAAGGAACTTGGAGTCAATGGGGGCAATCTCATTCCCCGCACAAGCTGTGCGCATCCTGCATGGCCCGCACATGTGCATCTCCGTAGGGATTGCATTGTGCCATACAGATCCTGTGCGGGACCTGCAGGGATCTCATGCAGATCCCACTTGGGATTGTGGCCATTGTGGGCAATACATTGAAATCCTCAGCTCAGTGTTTGGTGGCAGTCAAAAAAGGAAACAGAATGTTAGGAATCATTTGGAAAGGGACAGAATAAAACTGAAAATATAATGCCTTTATATAAATCTATGGTACAACCACACCTGGAATATTGTGTGCGGCCCCATTTCAAAAAAGACATAGGTTGCTTTTAGACGAGTGGGCCAATCTAGCGGATTGAAAAATCCGCTTTTAGAAAAGTCGCACGGGGGGCGTTTACACACACCGGAAGTCACCGGCCACCATTGGAAACAGTGGTGCCCAGCAACTCATGCATTATTTTAAAAACCAGCTTTGTTAAACCACGATATTGAGGTTTGACAAGATATTGGGGTTTGACAAATCCGGTTTTAAAAATAAATGCACAAGTCGCCAGACACCGCTGTTTCCAATGGTGGCCGACGATTTCCAGTGTGTGTAAATGTCCCCCACGTGACTTTTCTAAAAGTCCCTTTGCCGCCAAAATGGGGGTGACGGGGATTTGGTGCGCTCCTCCCGACAGGAGGAGAAGGTGGCGCCGCTGTAGGGGGAGCCTGTTAGAAGGCTCCCTCTATGTTGCAAGGGTTGCTAGGCAACCTTCCCCTCTGGCGCAAAAAGCCACGAGGGGCAGGGAAGCCCGCCCTTGCTAGAAGGGGCGGGGCTTCCTGTTGCCGCCGAAGGAGCGGCTTTTCCTCAGTCGGGGGAAAAACTCAGAGGAGTCAGCAGCAACGGAGCTTGCTGCTGACATAGGACAGAGGCAGCCTGTAATAATGGGCCAAGTAAGGAAGAAGCCAGCGGCAAGGAAGGAGGGGGCACGCATCACACACATGCGGCCCGAAGAAGGAGTTGAGCCCCAGAGGGCAGATGGAGAGCCGCTTGGAGGGGACATCCCCTCCAGAGAGGTGCTGCTCGCACGCTTGGAAGCGTGCGAGCAGGCAATCCAGGTGAGCCAGCTGGCTACAGGGCAGGCAGCGGAAGCTGCGATAGGGGTTAGGGAGAGCCAGGCCCTGGAAGAGACTGAAAGGGGGCAGGTGGAGCCAGGCCATGTGGCAGAAGAACTGCGAGGGAATGAGGGATCAGTGACCACCCGGCTGGGGAGGGTCATTACCCCCCCAGGCAGATATAGAGAAGAGGGGGGGAGCCCCTCAATAACAACGGTGGGGGGGTCAGAGAGAGAGCCAGAAAGGGCGGTGCCCTTAGGGGAACAAACCCAGAGGGTTTGGAATGCAGGGGAAGGACAACAAGGGGGTCAGACCCTGGCGAACATGGAGGCAGGCCCATCCTACCCCCATCCATACCCCCAGGCCAGGGAGCCAGCCCCAGAGCAGGGAGAAGGGCAGGATTCGGAATACCCCGGGGAAAGATCCACCCCCACTCAAGTAGGGGACAGCAGGGTAGGCACAGCAGACCAAACGGCCGGGCCTTCTTGGATGGCCTTTCCCACTGCTCCCATGGTGCGGGCCTTGCAGGGGACACCAGGTGGCCAGGTGGTAAGTTTTTCTCCCGCAGTAATGGGGCAGAATAGGTGGGACCAGGCTGTAAGTCAACAGGGCCAGTTGGGGGTCCAAGGCCCGCCGTGGGGAGCTGGGCCCCTATGGGCCGGGATCCCCGCGCAGGGGATCGCGGAATCTAATTACAGGAATGACCCGTCCCCTGAGTGGCGGCGGCGAGTGGACCCGACAACGGAGGAACGGAGGGATGATGCCGAACTATGGCGTAGGATCCTGGCACTAGAACAACGGATAGGTGGCACCAGCCAAGGGACAAGCGGAACCGGGACCCACACGTCTGGAACGCCAAGCAGCGGCTTAAGCGGGATCCAAAGGTCAGGGATGGCGAGCACCGGAGCTGTTATACAGAGGGCAGGTAACCAAGGGTCCACAGGTGTGCAGGGCGGTCAGTTAGGGAGCTGGACGGTCCCGGCCGGAATGGCAAGACAGGAACAAGGGATAAACATAGTAGGGGGAGCGCCTGAACAGAGCGTGCCTAGGGTGACCGCGACGCAAGGGGAACGAATTACAGCACAAGGGGTGACGGCAGCAGAGGGGCAGGGTCGACCCCAGGTAGCTTGGATGAATGGGGCTTGGGTGATGATCACACCTATAGCCACGCCTGTCCAGCCCCAAATGACCGGGGTACAGCCACAAGGCCAGGTGGATTGGTCGGGAGTCCTCCCTCTTATCCCCCCGGAGGCAGGGAGCACGGGTGTGGGTGTATCCGCTCCCTCCCTGCCCCCACTTGCTGAGGGCAGGGAGCGCCCCCTGCCACCACCAGGTGGGGCTAGCCTGGACATAACTGCCCCTTTCGGGCAGCATTTACTCCAGGCCACAAAAGAAAAGATCTGGCGGGGCGAATACGTTGATGTGTTCGCCCTGTTATTTAGCGATCCGATAGTGGATCACAGGGTTGAGGATGAACAAAAGGAAAGTGAAAAGTTCAAACGTCCCAAGGCCGATAGGAATTGGGCGAATTGGACGGCGGCCTATGCCGTATATATGGGAGTGATGATGCAAGCATTCCCTGCCCGGGGATTAGAGTTACACAAGTACGCTGACATAGTGCGCCGGGCACACGGAACGGGCCCCCGAGGAGCGTGGCTACGGTATGACGAGGCCTTTCGTCACCGGGCGGCCTCGAACCCAGGCTTACGCTGGGATGTATATGCAGCGGATTTGTGGCTCGAGAGCATGATAGATGCTACGAGCGCCCCCCGGTCTGAGAGCGGCCACACACTAGTAAAAGGGGGTGTTGCACCAGCCAACGAGCCCTATGGCAGCGAGTCCAAGAGGACAAGTGCAGGTGGGGCAGGCCCTTGCTGGGAGTACAACAAGGTTGGGCGGTGCAATAGATCTTCGTGCCGTTTTCGTCACGTATGTTGGGGATGCTCAGGGAACCACTCGGGGCTCAATTGTTTTCGTCCCCGTCAAAAAGGGGGTCGAGGACGATTCGGCCAGAGTGGAAATTCCAGCAGGGGTAAGCAGGGTTCATTACCAAGTTCCGCTGCTGGAAAGGGGACCGACGCCGGTCAGAATTGACCGACTGAAGAAGGCGTTAGTGGGACACCCGGATCCCAACGAGGTTTCTTACATAATTAGGGGTTTTGAAGCAGGTTTTGTTATACCAGCAGGTCCAGTGCAGGGAAATCGAAATTCTCGAAATCTAAAATCAGTAGTGGGAATGGAACATGTGGTTAAAGAAAAAATTCACAAAGAAATTCGGTTGGGAAGGGTTGCGGGCCCCTTCGCACACGTCCCTTTCTCAAATTTGGTTGTGTCCCCACTGGGGGTTGTGCCAAAAAAGGCCCCAGGGGATTTTAGATTAATCCATCACTTATCCCATCCAAGAGGACAGTCAGTCAACGATGCCATCCCAAAGGAATTGACATCAATTAAATATTCCTCTTTTGATGAAGCAGTGGACAAGGCCAGGGCCATGGGACGGGGAGCAATGTTAGCAAAGTGCGATGTCAAATCGGCATTCCGTTTGCTACCAGTGCACCCCGACAGCTATCATTTGTTAGGTTTTCAATTTGAAGGCCAATATTATTATGATCGGGCAATGCCGATGGGATGCTCGATATCATGCTCAGCGTTCGAGCGCTTCAGCTCAGTAGTGGAATGGATATTCCAGTGTAGAGTGAGGGACTGCCAAGTTACAAAATACCTGGATGATTTCCTGATAATTGGCCCGCCAAGATCAAAAAAGTGCGCCGCCGCTTTGAATCAGTTCCAGGAAATGGCTGCGGAGTTGGGTATCCCTCTGGCCCCTGAAAAAACCGAGGGGCCCGCCACAAGATTGATCTACTTGGGCATAGAGTTGGACACTGTGAGCATGATATCGAGGCTCCCAGAGGATAAATTGATCTCCCTGAGACAGAAGATTAATGAGGTACTTGGGGCCCGTAAGGTGACAGTACGGGTTTTACAATCATTGATAGGGAGCTTAAATTTTGCTTGCCGGGTGATTGCCCCCGGTAGAGCCTTTTTGTCAAAACTGTATGGCAAGCTTAGAGGTGAGTTAGCCCCCCACCTCCGCATTAGAGTGACCAAGGAAATGAGGCAGGACTTGGCAATTTGGCAAGAGTTTCTGGAAGGTTTCAACGGGGTGAGTTTCTGGAGAAAAAGTTTGTTGCTCCACGCCGACCTTCAGGTACAGTCCGATTCAGCAGGAGGTATAGGATTTGGAGTATATTGGAAGGGTCGCTGGTGTGCAGCTCGGTGGCCTGAGGCCTGGCAAACATCAGGAGTTACTCGGGACCTCACCTTCTTGGAGTTATTCCCCATAGTAATAGCAATATTGCTATGGGCCCGGGAATTTGCCAACCAGGTGGTCAAGTTTTGGTGTGACAACATGGCAGTGGTACATGTTGTCAACTCATTGTCTTCCAAATCTCCTAGAGTCATGGCACTAATACGAGCTATGGTCACTGCATGTCTAAAATGGAATATTTTGTTTAAAGCTCAACATGTACCTGGAATTGACAATGGCGTAGCCGATGCCCTTTCTCGGTTCCAGATGGACCGATTTCGAGAATTGGCACCGGACGCCAGACCACATCCGGACCCCCTGCCACCTGGGGTGTGGAGCCTTGGGAACGAGAAATGCAGCACATTGTTCAAAGATCCTTGGCCCCCAGAACGCAAATAGCGTACGGTAGGGCATTCAGGGAATTCCAGGTATTTCGAAATGATATGGGGTGGAAAACAAGTTTTCCCATACGGGAGAGTGAGGCCCTTCAGTTTGCCATGCATTTGAGAAAAAAGGGGTTGGCATCGGGCACCATAGCGGGAAAAATGGCAGCAATAACCTTCACCAGTAAGCTTAGGGGGTTCCCGGCTCCGGACGCTGGATTTTATATGAAGCGTATGTTGGAAAGCTGGGCGAGGGAAACGCCAGCTACTGGTCAGGTTCGGGCCCCCATCACTACAGTTCTTCTGCACCAACTGATTGGCACATTACCAGGGGTGTGCGCAGATGGTTTTGAGTCCCAGCTTTTCACCACTGTATATGTGGTTACTTTTTACGGAGCTTTCAGGGTCAGTGAAGTGGCAGCACTATCTAGGAGAGATAGATCTGACCGAGCTTTGGGAGTACAGGACCTCAGGCTTTTAGATACATCATTGCAGGTACGGCTACGGTATGCCAAGAATGATCAGAGAGGTAAAGGGCAAATGGTACGCTTACATATGTCTGGGGTAGAGGACATTTGCCCAGTGTCCCAGATGAAAAGATATATGAGCATACGCCCTGTGTTTCCTGGCGCGTTGTTTGTACATCAGGATGGCTCCCCGTTGACCACTTACCAGTTCTCGGCAGTGTTAAAAAAGGCCTTGGGGTTGTTGGGTCTTCCCCTAGGGGCTTTTGGGTCCCACTCTTTCCGGATTGGGGCCGCGACCACTGCGGCTGCTGCCGGAATGGGGGAACAAGCAATTAAGGGGTTGGGCAGATGGCGCTCTAACGCCTATGGAAAGTACATAAGACCATCTCCATATTAAGCCTTGTTTTCTTTTATTAGGACAAAGGTTATCCCAAGCCAGCAGATGTGTGGTGTGGATCCTGGGCCACAGCATCGTGAGATGGGCGAGTGTGGCTGCAGCAGCATCCCCCGGGGGTGATCAGTTGGGATTGGAAAATCGTGCTGCAATTAATTGGTTTGGACGAAGTGGGATGCGGTGGCATCAGTTGCTGCCCACATTAAGGGATAAGATTCAAACACCAGCACCACATATATTGATTTTGCATTTGGGGGAAAACGATATCCCGGCACGAAAGGGGCTGAATTTGGTGGTGGCAGTTAAAAGCGACCTGTTAGTAGTTCAAAAATGGTATCCCCATACCCAGTTGGTGTGGACTAATTTACTACCTCGTTTAAAATGGGCTGGAGCTCGGAGGCCGAGCAGGATTGACAAGACAAGGAAGAGTGTGAACCGGGAGGTTAACAATTGGATAGCAGGAATTGATGGGCTGGTATTGGACCACACTGAGATAGTGTTTAAGAGCCCGGAATTATTTCGCAATGACGGGGTGCATTTATCAGCAAAAGGTAACGAGCTTTACCTTTTGGGTTTGAAGGGACACTTGGTGTCATTGTTGGATTTGAGACGGTGGGTGTCGGGGTAGTTCTTACGACTACCCCTTTGTGGCAGGGGTCCAGTATGTGAAAGTAGATAAATAGGTAAGGATAGGTAAGTTGAAGTCATCTCCGTAAGAGATGGGGGCGTGAATTCCAGGTAATGTCGGGCGCAGCATGCCTGGGATCACGTACCGGGGAGTTTGCGGTGGCTGAGCGAGCAAGGATGGGCACAGTCCTCGACCTCGCTACCGCGTTAACTCCTTACTTGGCATAGGGTGGGGTGATTCACTTCACCCGCCCCCATTCGGCCACGACTAGGATCGGTCGAGGGGGTCGTTTTGGTTACGTAAATGGCAGCTGACACTGGAAGGCACATCCAGGTCAGCCCAAGTTAATAAAAGTTGAATTAGCTAGCATACTGGACCCAGATTGCTCTGGCAATTACCCACCGGCCTCAAATCATGATTGAATAAAGAGTGAGGCCTGTTTTAAACCAGAACTAAGTCTCCGTGTCTGATTGTGGAGGGTGCGTCGACAAGCAGATTTTTCAATCCACTAGATTGGCCTGCTCGTCTAAAAGCGGCCATAGTAGAAGACACAGGAAAAGTACAGAAAAGGGCAACAGAAATGATCACGGGTATAGAATGGCTCCCGTATGAAGAGAGGCTTGATATGTTGGGGCTCTTCAGCTTAGAGAAGAGACAGAGGGGATATGATAGAAGTTTATAAAATCATGAGTCATGTGAAACACACAAATAGAGAACATTTATTTACCCTCTCGGAGTACTAGAACAAGGGACACTCTATGAAATTAACTGGCAGCAGATTTAAAACAAATAACAGAAAGTATTTTTTCCACTCAGCACACAATTAACTAATGAATTTATTGCCAGAGGATGTGGTCACAGCCAGTAATGTAGCTAGTTAGATATATAAAAAAGGACTAGATAAGTTCTTGGAGGATAGGTCCATTGATGGCTATTAGCCAAGTACATTTGGGGGACATAATCTCTTATTGATGGAAGCTGGAACAACAGGGAATGGGTTGCCCATTGTGACCTGTTGGGTACTTCTCTGAAGAGACAGAAATTGGCCACTGTTGGAGACAGGATGCTGGGCTTGATGGACCACTGGTCTGATCCAGTACAGAACTACTTATGTTATGTCCCCAACAGCAGCCAGGCATCAGGTAAACACCAAGACTGCAAGACCTGGGTTGGATGAAAAAGAAAACGTAGATCTGGGTGTCATCAGCGTACTGATGGCAGAGCTAGACTCCGCTACATCTCCTTGGCCTCTGACATCTGCTCCTAACATCTTGCTCCATAGTCCATTACTGGTGATCCCTCTGTTTTACAGCTACTCCTACTAGGTTTGCTAGCAGCTTCCTCTTCTGTCCCCAGGTGGGCTGATTAACCATAAGTGGCCTCCCCGAGGGTCATACTCTGGAAGTATTTTGGGTGACTTACAAACCCAAGTCCTCGCCCTGAAAACACTATGGGGATTTGTTACAAAGAGAGAAAGGCATGGAATATATTGATCGGAAAATGCAAATCTTGGACAAAAACTACTCAAAATCCATGGCATGGTCAACCCTGCTGGAGGCAATGGGAGTTGCTGGATTCTCAGAGCTTTTGATAATAAGTCACTTGTTTAGGTGCTGAAATATCCACTTAACTTCAGGTTTTTCTAAAAAAATAATAATCTTGATATTGTTTTATATTCTATAGGAAACAAAAGCGAGTATTTGTAAGAAAGGTTTTACTAAGATATAAGTAATCTTAGGGGAAATGGGCCAATTTTGAGTGGAAAAAGCTTTGTTGAAAACAAGAATACACAATTTATTTTGCTTGCTTTCAATATGCAAATAGACATTTGTAGGAAATTCTCATAAAACTAACTTGTAGGGTGTGAAATTGTATTAAAGCAAGGCTGAAACTCCATGAATTACAAACAGAATTTCACACAACTGTAGTTTGAGGTCAACAGTAGCTTTTACCATTGCTGTAAGTCAGAAGAAAGGATCCTAAAGGACACAACAATAGCAACTTTCTCCTTGTGTGTCTAAAAGTGAGACAGTTGAATACCCATTGAATACCTTGGCAGGGGAAAACATAAGCTCGTTTCAGTTGACTGTGCGTAGCACAATGAACGCTACGCACAGCGTAGGTCTGTGAACTTCATGACCTCTGGACACATTGTACTGATTCTCTCTCACGAAGATAGAAAAGCACAAAAACAAAAACACAAAAATCCCAGCTTTTATTTTTAAGTTTCATCTTACATGTTGTTTCTTTATCTGAAAAGACCCTTCTCATAACACAAAGTCTAGGAATATGTTACTTCACTGCGAAGTGATGAATGGCCAATTCATAATAGGGCTGGTTCGAGGTCCAGAAATCAATACAAATGCTAAAGGATAGTTTGGATGGCTTCTCTGGCACGTTATGTGCTTGCAGACAGACGTAATACAAAAAACACTGAAATCGCTGCTTAGCTCATCATTCTTTAGTGGTAAATGTTGTTCATCAGTGTCATTGCCCAATCAATTGGTCATTTTAACGAGACGGCTGTAAATGCCCATCTTGTCTGTGGCTTCAAAAATGAATTACAACCATTTTTATTTCTTTAAGTTTCACATAAAAAAAGGATTTGCAGAAGCAGCACAAGAGGGATCAACGGAAGAACCCAATTTACTGAAATTGCTTAGAAATCATTTAATATGGTAGTGGTGACAACAAAGAACGCTTAAGAAAAAATCTTGCAGAGTATGAAGGAGTGCATATGCATGTACCAAACAGGAGAATGTACTTTTTTTGTTCTCTACCTGTAAAATGGGAATAGCTTACAGTTCTGCAAAGCGTTGCAGTATTATTTGCATACAAAAAGTCCACAACTTATAAAGCCAGAAGCGCTAAGAACCATCCGAAACCTCATTGTGTTTCATTCTAAATAGAAGGTGCCCTTGACCTTGCCTTTGCAAATACGAACTCTTAGCAGCATTTCCAGAAAAGGAAATCCACAAACTAAAAGCATCCCTTCTGAACAAAATCATTCTTCTGCCTACACATTCTTCGCATGGAAGAGGATGAGAGGGTGTGGATCACAGATGACAGATGTTTGTCATCACCATAGAATTTTGATGCTTCCCAATATTGCAACTTGACTGAGACAGAAGGCCCTTATAGGAGTGAATGGAATACAATGTTTCTATTAGAAGTTAAAATCCTTATGGCAGAAAGGGGTGGTGCGCTGCTTCCCTCCCCTAAGCTCTCCAACCTCCACTGGAGCCTGCTTGCATAGTTAGACAGCAGCCGTGGTAGGATAGGGAAGCCTCCCCTGGGCTACGCTGTGCCTGCGGCACTGGGGGGGCACCGTGACCAGGAAAATTGCCCCAGCATGGCTTCATGGTTCAGTCCACGAGGGGGACAGGAAGTCGAGGCTCAGCAACTCCCTGTAATCCCCAATGGAGCCCTGAAAATCAGCCTGATCAGGAGGGTGCTATAGCTAATGCCTCCAGACAATAACAGTAAAGAAAATCAGCAGGGGAGGGCTGGAGCCACTCCTCCCTCTCCTACAGTTGAGCAAAGCAGAGAAAGATAGTGGCTGGAAGCATGGCTGAGAGAGTTCCTATCTCCTCCCTGTTTAGGTTCCATTTGAGCTCACCTTCCCCTTTCTCTCCCTTCTAACTCTCCCCCACCCCACCCATTTCGGCTCCATTTCCTCTTTCTCTCCCTTGTAACCTCTACAAGAGGAGTTCCCTGGCGTTGGCTGGAGGAGTTGCTGGGGGAGCTGCTGCTGAAGGGACTGTTTCCTGGCTGCCCTGATTACTGGGACGGAAACAAAAATAGAATCCCCCCTCAATGAGAATCTTACCAGACTCAAGAAGCGTGGGTCAAGAACACACACAATCTTCACACACACGCACACCCCAAGATCTTGTGAGATCTTACTGAGGGCAGGAGAGGGGCAAGCAAGGGGGCAGCTGGGGTGCCAGAAGTGAGTAGGGGCAAAGACTTTCTTCCTGGCCACCCCTATCCCCTGCCCGGTCCCCCTCCCTATCTGGGAAGTGAAATTCTGGGTGGAGGCATGCGAAGGGCTTGGGGGCCTAGTGGAGAGCCTAGCAGGGAGTTAGGAGTGGAGTGTTTACCCTCTGAAGCCAGGCTGGTAAGTATGAAAATAAATTTTTAAAAGCATGCTCAGAAGTGCCTAAATATCCCTTTCGGACATTCTTTTCAAAAAGATGGTGCTGGCAGCAACAGCACACTGTGAGCACCATCATGGATGTGGGCAGCCCATTCTGAGATAGAAGGGACATTCAGGCACTTTTGAGCATGCTCAGTTTTGTTTGTTTATTTATTTTCATACTTACCAACCCGGGAAGAAGCCATGCTGATTGGGACCCCCTCTGGAGGGCACTTCTGGGCATGCTCAGAATGGGCTGCCCTTTTCAAAAATGGTGCCTGCAGCACCTTTGGCCCCTGCTCACCTCTAGCCTCCCACTCAGCCCCCTGGTCTCCACCCAGCCTTTCAAATATCACCAGTTCTCGGTGAGAATGTGTTTTTTTTCTCATCTCATCTCATTTAGGGAACAAGATGCAAAAACTCCCATTCTCATTGAGATCTGGCAAGACTCGAGCAGTGAGTTTCAGCCTTACTGATTACCATCAGCATCTGTGCTTGCAGTTCCTCTATAAGAGCTGCTCCCTGGCCTGCAGATCCCAGCCATTAGGTGGCCGTTAAGTG
>QEPC01007042.1:457566-467857 GCA_003113815.1 Sphenodon punctatus
AGGTAGATCATGACAAAACGCTTTTCTCTCACCCGTTAGTGAGAGCATTTTGGAAGGGCCTCCTCAACACCTTCCCATCAGCCTCTCTTCCGGCTCCTCAATGGGACCTCAATGTGGTCCTCGCAAAACTAATGGGACCTTTAAAACATGACTGCAGTGTTTGGCTGAGAAACTGAAGGCAAATGGAACTCCAGGTTAATTACTGCTTTAAGCTCTGAGTCTGACCTGTTAGTTGATTTGTTTGAAATCTGGGCTAGCTGTTATGGTACTCCCGCCATTGAACACATTGCCTGCTGGTGACTATTGGAGACAGGTCCCTGCCAGTGGGCTTGCAATCTAAGGAGGACAAGAGTGAGGGGAACACAGGGAGAGACAGACACACACACATTCCCATTTTTTTACAGATGGGGAACTGAGACTGTAAAAATCCATAGAAATTTCAAAATTCTGATTGACCCCACCTACCATTGGCTCCCCCTCCACTACTGGCCCCTCCTACTGACCCACCCACCTTAGAACCCACCAGCCGCCACTGGGCACATAGCTGATGTGTGTATACAGGAACAAATGGAGAGAGAGCACAGTGGCAATGGAGAGTTATCACCACAGCAGTACTCTCCCCACTGGTCCCTATCCTCTGAGGCCCAGGGAGAAGCAAGCAGAAGCAATTGGAGCAGGAATGGCTCCTGGGACCTGTCTCCTAGGTGGTAGTAGGAGCAGTGGCAGGTCCCAGGGAGCAGAAAGCAGTTGCAGCAGGAGGAGCAGCAATAGCTTTTTAGTACCTGCCACTGCTCATGTCACCACTTCCTACTGCTCCCCCTCATTCCCAGCAGCTGGTCAGTAGTCACTAACTACCCACAAGCTGTTGTGTACACAATCTTCTCCTTGCTCAGGATTACCCATGTTGACAATCCTGAACACGTAGGGGGCATAGCATGTATTAGCACATTGTGAAACTGCAAAGCTAGCCACATTTTGATAATCTCATATTATTCAACAAAGCTGTTTCTGTCCCCAAACTGCTACTCCACAAACAGTGCTATTTCTTTTCTCACCTGTATTTTATTTTTTATGCATTAAAATAACTTTGCACCATGCCCTTCACTGCAGAGAAAAATCAGGTAATCCATCCTTCTGGGTGTTCAGGAGGAGATTAGTTCATGTCTTCAGTTAGCAAGAAACATAATCTTGCTGTGAGAGCAAGAGATAATGAACATTTATTTTTTTTTTTAAATCAAAATTTTCATTTTAACATCACTCCTCAGAAACAAATGAAAATCCATAGCAAGCAATGGTGCATTAAGAATAGTCAGTGTCTTGTAGCATTGGGGCCAGAGTGAGCCAGTTTGAGATTTTATTTTAAGGATCTTTTTAATCTCAGTTCAAAAGACAGCAGGCAGACTCAACTCAGTAGTCTAGAAGAGTTCATGTCTAACTGTTGAGAATCCCCAGAAAGCATGTATGATGAATTATTATTCTTCTGCGGGAAGAATGTATTATCTGTCTAGAAAAAGATTTTAAGATTTTCTTGACTTATTTGATTCTGATCAAATTTCAACCTCTCTGTAATGCTCTGGTCAAAACGTTCTTTCATTTATGATACAACCGAATATTTGTATAAAAGTATGGCACAAAGGGCCTTCTTCCAGCTCCATATTGTAGACTGGCACCTGCTAAGGTGAAAGAATTGTCTGTAGTAGAATGCCGTTGAATTCTTTAATGAGGCCCTTGGATGCAAACTGGGATCTGAAGTCTCCTTTTATGAAGTGTAAGGTTAGCATAGTCTAGTTTGGGGACAGAAGTAGGTTTGTTTGTTAAGATACTGAACTATGAGACAGAAAACCTCAACTCAGTTACTGGTTTGGCTTTTTTGGTATGATGTTGAGCAACTTGTTTAATCCACCCCATCTAAATTCTCTTTCAGTAAAGGTGGGTAGCACTTTTCTACTTCATAAGAACATTAGAGAGATAACAATCCAATAATGACTAATAAGGGATCCAATAAGAGATTACAGAGAAATGGGACATATAAATATCTAACTAGAAAACATGGGTAACCAGTAACTGTTGATGGGGGGAGGCACAGGAGTGGGGACTAGGCAATGGGTTCTATAAGGCTTCCAAAAATCTGATGGGCACATGACCCCTTTCCCCCCCACCCCCCTCCTCCCATGGTCCTCCATATGTTGGCTACACTAAAAAAAGAAAGCAGAGAAGCTTTGGTATACACTCGAGACTTGTGTCACAGGGAGAATTGTCACAGTCAGAGAAGACACCGGAAATGCAATTGGAGTTTAACAAGGGGCCTATATGAGGTAGGAAGGTAAGTCCCTGCAGGATGTGACCCAAGAGAACTATGTCACAAGACAACAGGTATTTGTCCCCAGAGGGAGCTTGCTGCTGTCAATGGCCACATCCGCTTCTGTGTCCATCTCAGAAGGTCTAAGCTTAGTCCCATCAACAGGCTGGAAAAGAGCTCCGCTGCCAAGGAATGGAGCAGCCCAGGGTGCTGAACCTAAGTCTGGGAATAGAGGAGCACGTTAGTGGTGGCCAGGACACAGTATAGCGCCAACAGGGTCCTGAACTCAATAGAGGGGTTTCTTGTTGTGGAGCCAAGAAAGAAGTTTATCTGGAAGAAGGTGGCAGCCTAGAGAGTGGCTAGTTTAACACCTCTTTAGGGATATTGAGGGACGTAAACTGAACGTATGTTGTTGTTAGTGGACTATCACCTTGTAAATACAAGTATCTGGTGAAGGGAAAATACTCAAGCTGCATGACTCATTGGGGTCCTGATCCGGAAAAAATACTTAGCATGCCAGGCACACGGCTTACAAGACCAGAGCTTTATTAGACATCTGCAAGCATTATTACATGATCATCTCCAACTGTCCCATCCAACTAGCAATCCAATTCATTCATTTATAGCCTTAAGGGCTTCTTTATGCATCAGTGAAGTCTGGTCTCCAACACAGAAACCTATCCCTGTGTTTTCCAAGCCAACTCCTGCAGCAGTGGGGCCCTTGCTTCCCTGTAACAATCTGTCACCACTCAAACCAGGACAGGCACTAACTTCCTCTCCCCCCTTAATGAGCAGGAATTAAGAAATATAGGCCGAGGTCTTTTCAAAGCTTCTGCCCAAGCAAGCACAGCAGGTCAAACCTATCATCCATAAGCTCACAGACAGCCAAAGTCAAACCAGGCAAGTATTGGAACAAGCCACCCCCAAATCTTCATCTCTTAAGAAGACACAATGGGCACGATCCAGAACTCACAAGCACGTGGCTTCCATATCGTTTGCACGTATGCCTCAGGTCTCATAACGGGTGCGTGCAGATTGCATGTGGGTTGCATGCGTGCAATTCTAGCATACCACAGGCAGAGGTCACAACAGGAGAACCACCAAGATTCACCAATGTTAGAGGTCCCTGCAACAGTAGGGAATTAAATATATTCCCAGAATACTCAAGCAAGCAAGCATTAGATGTAAGAAGAACTCAGTCAATAGCTAATCTGAATAGAGGTACAATACCTTCCAAGCTTATAATACCAGGGACCCATGTTCACTGATTTTTCCCATTTCTGCCAATTTTAATTAACACAGTCCCTGATAATATAACTTTATACATTTTATTTAAAATATTTTTAGCCCGTCCATTCTGCCACAGGCAGCTCTGACAATACAAATCAACAATTTAAAACAACTTTAAAATAATCAACTCTGGGAAGAATAAAAATGCCCCCAACCACCCCTACCCTAACCCATTCCCCCCACCCTACCCATCCTCCCCCCCCCAAAAAAAGCCAGGCAGAACAGCCACGTCTTACAACGGCGGCAAAACAAGGGGAGATCTGGGACCAAATGGGCCTCCACTGGCAGGGAGTTCCACAGCCGTGGGGCAGCCACCAAGAAGGCCCTCCCCATCATGGCCCCCTGGCAGACTCGGGGGACCTCAAGGAGGGCAGCCCCCAATGACCGCAGGGGCCGATCCAGGACCCAGGGGGTGAGGCAATCCTGCAAATAGGTTGGGACGAGGCCATTTAGGGCTTTATAGACAAGCGCCAACACCTTGAATTGGGCCCGGTAGACTATGGGCAACCAGTACAGAGACCGAAGAACTGGTGTATATGTTCACGGTGGCCC
The DNA here is from genome assembly GCA_003113815.1 of Sphenodon punctatus. Classification (NCBI taxonomy): domain Eukaryota; kingdom Metazoa; phylum Chordata; class Lepidosauria; order Sphenodontia; family Sphenodontidae; genus Sphenodon; species Sphenodon punctatus. Next base: position 461,708 of record QEPC01007042.1, read on the forward strand.
AATCCCACCAGGAGACAGGCCACCGCATTCTGCACCAGCTGCAGTCTCCGGACCATCATCCAGGATACCCCCACATAGAGCACGTTGCAGCAGTCAAGCCTAGAAGTGATGAAAGCGTGGATGACGGTGGTCAGGTCAGAGTCCGAGACATACGGCTGAAGCGGACGCACCAGATGTAGTTGGTAAAAGGTACTCCTCACCAGACTCCACCTGAGCATCCAAGCGGAGCTGTGAATCAAGGAGCACCCCCAGACTCTGCACCTACGGAACCAGGGGGGGGCAGACCCCATCAATGATAGGGGCCATCACCCCCTCTTCCTTACCCACCCACATCACCTCCGTCTTGTCGGGATTCAGCTTTAGTTGGTTCACCTTCATCCAATCCCCCACAACTGCCAGACACCCGGTAAGCACCAAGACTGCCAGGCCTGGGTCTGATGAAAGAGAGAGGTAAAGCTGAGTGTCATCAGCATATTGATGACACCGCACACCAAACTTCCTGACTACCTCGCCGAGCGGCTGCATCTACATGTTGAACAGGAGAGGGGACAAGACAGAACCCTGCGGGACTCCACACAAGAGGTCTAGGTATGATGAAAAATAATCCCCAAACACCACTCGCTGAGTTCTTCCGGCCAAGAAGGAGCGGAACCCGTCAAGAACCATGCTGCCCACCTCTGAACAGTCTCGCAGGCACGTCACCAACATCCCATGATCAACGGTATTAAACGCCACCAACAAATCTAATAGAATCAGCAGGGCCGAACGGCCCTGATCTAATTCTCGGCGGAGATCGTCAACCAATGCCACAAGTGCAGTCTCAGTGCCATAACCGGGGTGAAATCCTGACTCTGAGGGATCAAGAGAACTGACATGATCCAGATGCTCCTGCAACTGCCAGGCCACCACGGACTCAATAACCTTCCCGAAAAAGGGAAGGTTAGAGACTGGCCGATAGCTGGCAAGGGAGTCAACATCAAGAGATGGTTTCTTGAGCAGGGGTCACACCACCACCGCTTTAAGGCAGCTCGGCACCCTGCCCTCCCTAAGGGAGGCATTGACCATTCCTGCCAGCAACTGCCCCATCGTCTTCCGGTAGGCCTTAACCAACCAGGACGGGCAAGGGTCTAGTTCACAACAGGTAGCCCTGGCAGCCCCAAGAACATCCTCCACATCAGCAGGGCTCACTGACCTAGACTGATCCCACAAACAAGGACAAGGCGGGTCTTCCATAACCTCCAATTACCCCACTGCAGAAAATGCGGCATCAAAACCATGGTGAATTTGAGTGATTTTATCCGTGAAATAATCCACAAACAAGTCACAGCAGGCACTAGATGGCTCCACTCCAAGGTGGAGAGAGGCCAGACTGACCAGCCCCTGCACCACCCAGAACAGCTCTGCTGGACGGGATTTAGCGAATGCTATGAGGGCAGTAAATAACTCCTTCTTTGCTGTCCGCATACCAATGGCATAGGCTTGTAAACTCGCTCTGTGACACAACCTGTCGACTTCAGCACATGAAGGACGCCACCGTCACTCCAACCGCCATCCCTCCTGCTTCACCACCCACAGCCCCTCTGAAAACCAGGGAGGCCTACGGTGCTTCCACCTGGGAAGCGGACACCTCGGAGCTATCCCATCAATAGCCTCCATCAGCACAATGTTCCACAGCTTGACAAGGTCATCAATGGGACAGCCATCGAGTTCAGAGGGTATATCCCCCAAAGTCTCCCAGAACTGCTCTGGTTCCATCAGTCTATGGGGGCAGACCATTCAAATTGGTTTTACACCCATCTGGGGGGCAGACATCTGCCAGAAGAGAGGCCTGCAGGAGGTAATGATCCGTCCATCTCAAGGGCACAGCTGCTATATCCCCCAACAACGGACACCCCCCCCGCCCACCTCAAGACGAGCGCAAAACATAAGGTCCAGGGTGTCTCCCCCCTGGTGTGTTGGGCCACTGACCCTCTGGGACAGGCCTATGGTTGCCATGATGGCCATGAACTCATGCTCTGCACCCCCAAGATCAGCGTCGCTGTGGATGTTGAAGTCCCCCAAGACTATCGTCTTCATGGACCGCAACACCGCCCGACACCAGATCCGCTAGAGCATGTAGGGAGGCCATTGTACAGGTAGGCGCACGGTATACAAGCAGCACTCCCAAACTGTCCCCTGCCACATCAAACACCACGTGGAGACCCTCAATACCCACTATGTATTGCACCGGATACCTCCGAATAGTCCAGCCCTCCCTAAAAATCATGGCTACGCACACACACACCCTGCCCCGGTCCTTCTGACCACAGTTGATGCTGCATGGAATACCCGGCTGGAACAAGGTCACCCAAGATATGCCCCGACTGAGTGTCCAGCCAGGTTTCTGTGATGCATACGAGGTCGGCTGCATGGTCCAGGATCAACTCCTAGACTGTTGTTGCTTTATTTGCTACTGACCTCGCATTCACCAGCATCAAAACATGGTCAGGGGCCCTCTGATCCTGAGCCACCTGACCCACTGCCAGAGGGGTGGCACGGGAAACAGATACTAAACACCTATCCCGCCGCAATGCTCAAACAAACCCTCATATGGACCATACCTCACACGCCTCATCACACCCCCAATGGCTGTGTCCCCCCCACTTCCATATCCGGCCCTAGCCCCATCTCCCCTCCAGCCACCCTGGCTGCCCTGCCCCAATCGGGGGGAGGATTCTCACCTACCCTTCATTCTCAAATTGAACCCTCACCCCCTCCCTAACCCAATTTCTTTTTACATTCCCCATCCCCCCAACTACCCCACTATACACCCTACCCACTAAATAGCCTCCCTTAAATACCTCCCACAAAACACCACTGACAATAAAACCCACCAATAAAATTCCCCCAGGCCCCACTGAGGGCCACACCCAAGGGCCCTTTGGCACGGCCCTTAGGCCGCTTATGTGCCCCTGCCAGGGCAAGCACCCCGCCGGAAGCCACAGGGCCGGTCCCAGGTCTGTGGCCGCGCCCCCTCTCCCTCTGCCACACACTGTTATATATCACCATTTCCAATACACAGTATCCTAAATATGAATGAGGTGGTGGGAATTATACCCAAAGCCATGCGGCAGACCCCATGACATTTTTAATGTCCATGCACAACTAGGGTGGCCATACCTCCCCTTTAAATGAGGAGGCTTATGAAAAATACATGTTGCAGGGCTGCATTGGTTCCAGTGCAGGCCTGCACCATGTATTTTTCATAAGCGTCCTCTTTTAAAGGGGAGGTATGGCCACCCTATGCACAACAGACAGCCTTCTCTTTTTGACATCTCGTTTGAGAGACCTGCCCCCAATAAACTGTCTGGCACAAGAAAAGAAAGATGAAAATCTGATACAGCCCTGTCAAGATATGAACTAGTGTTTCTGGGAAGCCTGGCTAGTGGCTACATTAAAATGGATGTATCAACCACTAAACCCTTTACTTCAGCTACACAGTCTACATAGCAAGAAGAGTCAAATAAAACAGTATCGCACATTTCTTTTAAACACACTTTTATTTCCTAAAGTAATAAACTCCCTGAATTAAGTAATAAAATCTCTGTAATTAAGGACTCTATAATGGAGGCATAAACAAAGATGATGCAACAGTCAGAAGGCACCAAGGTGAAATGAGCAAGAGATCAAACTGGCTATTACTGCTAATGCGCCTGCTTTGTTTTATCTAACACCCATTTGTTATTTTCAGTGAACGCTTACAAAGATATCTCATAAATACGCTTCCACTAAATTTGCATACAGTTAATAATAACACTTGAGAATGGAGGGGAATATACTCAGTCTGTAATACTACAATAAGGTTAGCAATTTAGTAATTCAGGCAATCCTCACACCCGCCTCCCTGCTTAAATAAAAACACATGTGCTGAAGAGCAGAGTCACTATGTTTTGCATCAAACAGTATATAATTTGGAGATTTCAAAGATGGCTGGTTCCTAGTGGATAATGTATTGGCCTTGAATCTGGGAGATCAGGGTTCAAATCCCATTTTGGCTATGAACTCACTTTGTGGCCTTGGGCAAGTCACTATTTCTGAGCATCAATTTCCCATCTGAAAAATGGGAATAATTACCTACTTCACAGGGTTGTTGCCAGTGTGAACTAGATAAGGATTTAAAGCATTTTGAACACAAAAGTCAAAATCAGAGGGTATTAGCTGACATGATGGGCGGCGGTCATCCCACCCGGGGGTGGGGGAGGGCTACCCAGGCTGGGTCAGCTCTGCTGGCAGGAACACACATCCCCATGGCCTAACTCAGCTGGGAAGGGGAAGCTGGGAGTGGTGTGCAGCTGTCCACCTCCACCCCCACGCTGCAGCCGGAGCCCCACCCCTGCCATGCCTGGTTGCCATGGTAACCCCCAAATGTTGGGTCGGGCAGGCGTGAAAATAGACACACCCACACAGTTCAACCTCCTCTGGCCCACCTTGTGGGGCTGGACTATGGGCCCAGTTCATTCTGGGCCCACATTTCCAGACCGGCTGCCAACCCTGCCAGGGTTTGAACCAGATCTACATCTGGCAGTGCCAGAATAGTCAGGCGAGGTTCAGTGCTGGCCCATTACATTAGTTAACACCCACAGAGCTGGAAGGAACCTCAAGGGCCATCGAGTCCAACTTCTTGCACCATGCAAGATTCACCATCCATAAACCTTCCCCACAGAAAAATCCATCCAACAAATAAATGAGCCTATAACAAAAAACTGCCACAAGTAGAGATCAGAAGTGACTAGAGCACACAAATGCCTGAAATATCAGGAAACAGTCTTATGCAAGGAAAAATCTAGGTGTCTCAAAGTGCTATATAAATAAGAAACTTCAATTGTTTGAGCCTCAGACTGTTGTGGAGGTACTGTGCCTTGAGGTATACTCAGCACGTCTGTGGTAGCCATGCAGAAACCAAGAGGCTTCCAAACTACAGATTTTGGGTGCGAGCCGGCTGCAGGCTTACGCCAGTGGCAGGCGCCATGGAGATCTGAGCGGCGGATGCTCAGACGTGCATGCGACCCTTGCGCGCAGATAGCAGCATTGGACAACTCCGCACCCCATCCAATGTGACTCACAGAGCCCACATGCCCACAGCCCAGGGAGTGGAGAAGGCATGGCTCCTGCTCCATCCCCCAAGCTGCGGTGTATGTGGGCTGAGTGGATAGAATTGGATGGGGCGTGCCGTTGCCCCACGTGGCTTGTGCCAGCGGGGCACGTGCGCACCTGAGTGTCTGCAGCCTTTCACTGCGCCTCACATAGGTGCAGTTTGCAAGGGCTGCAGGATTGCACCCTATGACAATCAAGCAATTGATTTTAATTTTTTATCATCACAGTTTGTGGAGTTGTGCCCAGAGTAGCTAGGATGATATAATTTTGTCAGACCAATATCTGTAAGTGACCATGTAAGCTTCCCATCTTCACAGAGCTCTTCTTCAGGCAAGAATAAAGAAGATCAGAAGTGTAACAATTCTGTTGCTACCTAGGAATTCATAGCTGGCAGAATTCCTGCTCATCCGGGCCATTCAGTAACAGTGGAAACAGAACTCTAATAATATAATAAATTTTATTTTTATAGCGCTCCTCTGCCAAATGGTGCTTGGAGCGTTGCACAGCATTAGTACAGAAATCCTGTCAAATGCCCTAAAACAATTTAAAATCCATTTAAGGGAGAGGTCAAATCAGTGATGGCCAACCTCCTGCCTGTGACCGTGACCAGCTCTGGTTGCTCAAGAGATGTACATATACAGGGCATGGAGATGTGACCCATCTCCTGCTGCCCACTCTCAACTACCAATAGCCAAGGGTTTGAGCCCCAAGTAGTAAGTGTTTAGAGCTCTATCCTCTAAAAACATGTATCTAATTTCCTTTTAAAACAAGTTCTGGTGCTAGCTTTTACAGTCTCCTCTGTCAATGAGTTCCACCACAACTGTAGTGTCAGCTGCGTGGAAAAGTACTTCCTTCTGTTCATTTTAAATTCGCTGCCATTTAACTTCAAAGAGTGTCCCCTTGTTCTCTTATTGTGGGCAAGGGCAAACAACAGTTCCCTATTTACTAGGGGGGGGAATACCGGTAAATCCGGAATCCGATAATGCCGGTACTGGGCGTACCGGCATTATCGGATTC
>QEPC01007042.1:467957-479014 GCA_003113815.1 Sphenodon punctatus
CCGTTACGGGGTGACCCTGGCGGGGAACGAAGCCGGTGGTCCCATATCATCTGAAAATACCCTGAGTTGATGTCTTCATTGTGGATAGTAGATATCACTATCCACACTGACTCCAAGATTCTTCTCCTAAGTGGTTACACTCAGATTTGAACCTAGCATCATGTATGTATGGTGAAGATTATTTTTCCCTATTTGCATCACCTTGCACTTATCAACACTGAATGTCAGTTGCCATTTTATTGCCCATTCAACTAGTCATGCAATTGCCTCGGAAAGAAACAACTAGGATTATTAGGCGTAGAATTGCTGAAGTTGAATTGCAGTCTGCCAGGTGGCAGGCATCCCAATCAAGGATGTCCCCCTGGTATAAATATTGGGTACATGTGTGCGGGGGACCTAATTATTTGGTATGGTTAACTAATGCAGCATACAGGAAAACCTTTACAGCCCTGAGGATTCGGTGTATGTGGACTGAAGTTACTCTGGGGCGTTATTTACTCGAAACGCCAATGTATATGTGGTCTGGGCAGGTGGAAGACCCGATGCATTATATATTTGATTGCTTCTTATACATGCAGCCCTGGGAAAGACTAGTTAAGGTGGTAGAGCTGGACTGTGATAGACCTAGAGCCCAGTTGGTGTGGTTTTTGTTAGCAGCTAAAAGGGGAAACGTAACAAAAGCTTTTACATCTTTCGCATTGGCTGCACTTAATTTGAGAATGCAAGCGGCTCTGAGAGTGGGGAACTGAAAATGGGTTGTGAATTGATTTAAATTGTTATGGCTATTTTTATTGTATATGTTGCTGAATATGTTTGTTTGTTTTTTGTTTTTTTATTATTTTTTTGTTTTTTTTATTTGTAAAGATTTTTTATTAATTAATATAAGAAACAAACAGTGACCAATAACAATCCATCTCTACAATGTAAAATAGTCAACATTTGGCCTACCGCAATATAATAATATCATCAACATTATTTAATAGGGGACATGGAGAGAGGAGGATAGAAAGTTCCTGATGAATGTCTGTTGATCATTTCAAATTCAAGTCTCTATATATTCATCACCTTAGGAGCCACTAAAGTTCAGATTTCCATCTGTAGTTTTTTCTTTAGTCCAAAGCCCTTATCACAGGTGTCCATGTCTGTTCGAAGGTAGTCATTACATCATGTAGATCCGCATGCATTCTTTCCATAGTGTACATGAACCATATTCTTTGATATAGCTCATCCATTGACAATTCTTCAGCACCCTTCCAGTGTTTAGCTATCACTGCTATTGCAGCGAGGCATATTATTTTACAAGAATTCTGGCACCTGAGGATATTTTTTGTTTTAGGGTATAAACCCAACAGAGCTAATTCCATTTTTTGAGGTACAACTTCCCCTGCAATTTTGTTTATTAATCTCCAAACCTTGCACCAAAACAGACATACATTCGGACAATCCCACCAACAATGCTTGTAGGTGCCTATTTCACCACACCCCCTCCAGCATAATCCTTTCTCTGATAAGCTTGAGAATTTTAGCCTTACTGGGGTAAGATAATATCTTAAAGACAATTTAAGTTGAATTTCTCTAATTTCTAGGGAAACCATGCATCTATTCATATGATGCCATATCTCTCTTTCTTGTTCGTGTCCTAGGACTACATTTGTGTCTTTCCTCCACTCTTCTATATAATTTACAGGTGCATTATAGTATAGTTCCTTTAATGCCTTATATATTCTTCCCAATCTACCCGAGGATTTGTTTTTTTTAAATAATAGCATTTCTAACTTGAGTGGCTCCCTGCTAAAATTTTCTTTGTTTTGGGGGGCGTTTGCTAGACCTTTTATCTGTAAGTATTGAAGAAAATTTATTTTTCCTTGGGTAATTCCTTCTATTGCATCTCTGGTAAGAAAACTTCCTCCAGAAAACAGTTGCCCCATTCTTACTATCCCCTTATTCCTTAATGATTTCCTTAGCTCCGGTGCCAGTTCTCTTTTTCTAGCTGTTATTGAATCTATTGACGTGAAGGGGGAATATTCTCCACCCAATCCCATTTTTTTCCTTAACGTGTGCCAGCTCCTATAGAGTACACCAACAAATGGGTGTTCTTGTTTTATCTCCGCCGGCATTTTCCCTTGGTCCACTAGGAATTCTTTTAACTCATTAGACTGAGTCAATTCTTTTTCTAGCCTAGTCCACTCTGGTGCATTAATTTCTTGATACCAATCATATATCCCCAACGTAATTGCTGCTCTGTGATACAATTTTAGGTTAGGCAGATTTAACCCCCCTTTATCCTTAAGCTGCATCAGTGTGGCCCTCTTAATTCGTGGCTTTCTGCCATTCCACACTAGATCTTTTATTAGACTTTCATTAAGTTTGAAAAAGGCCTCAGGTAGTGCAATCGGTACTGACATTAGCTTATAAAGCAGCTTAGGCAGCACCAACATTTTATACATGTTTATTCTGCCTATCCATGATACTGCCATCCTGCGCCAAGGCTGAATTTCCTCCCTTAATTGCTTTATTAGCGGAAGGAAATTTGCTACATATAGGTCCTTAGTGTTTTTTGTAAGAACCACCCCCAAGTATTTCAGCCCTGAGTTTATTATAGGGAAGGGTGACATTTCTTTTAACCGCTTATCCTGTTCTTTTCCATAACTATAGGCTAGAGCCAGAGATTTATCTTTGTTTATTGAGTATCCTGAAATATTCCCGAAAGCTTCCATAGTCTTTATTAGTTGTGGCAATGTTTCCTCTGGCTCTGTTATAAATAATAAGAGGTCATCTGCGTATAAAGATAATTTGCACTCGTTGGCTCCTATTTTGACACCTTTAATTTTTTCGTTCTGCCTTATTGCCAAAGCTAGTATTTCAATGACCAGGTTGAAGAGCAGTGGGGAAAGAGGACATCCTTGCCTCGTCCCTCTTTGTAAATTAAATGATTCTGTGAGTTCCCCATTAATTAAAAGCCTAGATTTCGGTCTTCTGTATATAGCCAGGAGCCACTCTGAGAAATTCCCTATTATGTCCATCTTTCCCAAGACAGAAAAAAGACACTTTGGTTCAATAAAATCAAAGGCCTTCTCCGCATCAGCGGAGATGACCATAGCTGGGATTTTTTGCTTGTTCAGTGCGAATATTATGTTGATAGCTTTCCGTATGTTATCCCTGCCCTGTCTGCCTGGAATGAAACCCGTCTGATCTCTGTGTATTATTTCCTTGCTTATTGATTTTAACCTGTCTGCTAGAATTTTTGCAAAGATCTTGTAATCGCAGTTCAACAGAGATATCGGTCTGTAGCTCCCACAGCAGTCTGGATCTCTTCCTGGTTTGGGGATTATTGTTATGACAGCGTTGTAAAAATTTTCTGGCATTTCATTCTCAACTAGCATGTTATTAAACACTGCCGTTAGATGTGGTACAAGAATATCCCCAAATGTCTTATAAAACTCGCTAGGAAAACCATCGGGGCCTGCAGCCTTATTACTTTTTGACGCTATTATTGCCTCATTTACTTCTTTTGATGTGATGTCTGCATTTAAGAACGCTAATTGGTCTATATTCACTTTAGGAATTTGTAGCCCCTCCAAAAATTCCAATATCTCAGAATCTTTCGGGTTATTAGAAGTATAAATCTTTTTATAAAATTCAAGAAAAACCCTTTTCATATCTTGTGGATCTGCACAATATTTTCCATTTTTGTCTAAAATCCTGGCTATGTGTGCCTTTCTTTGTTTTTTCTTTACTAGATTAGCCAAAGTTCTCCCTGCCCGATTATTATGTTCATAGAAGTGGAATCTTATTTTCCTCAGTTGGTTCTTAGTTTTCTCTAGTTCTATTGTGTTTATGATTTCTCTGCTTTTGATAATTTTCCGTCTTAAGATCCTAGTGGACCTGATTTTATTTAGGGCCTCCAATTTTTGTAATTCCGCATATGCCTCCTTTTTGTGCTGCCTTTTATCCTTTATTATTTTCGCATTTAAAGCGATTATTTCTCCTCTAAGCACAGCCTTTGCTGCCTCCCATAATGTAGCCGGAGAGTCGACTGTGCCCAGATTATGGTAAAAGAACTCTAGTAAGATCTTTCTTAATTGAGCCTTATTCTCATCACTTTTGAGTAAATTTCTGTTAAGTTGCCAGTTGTTAGTCAACTGCCGCGGTTTTCCTTGTTCTTTGAACGTGGTGACCACTGCACTGTGATCAGTCATCACTACAGGAACAATTATGCACCTGTTTCCTCTATGTGCCTCTATTTTGTTTACTAAGACATGATCAATACGTGTGTAGGTGTTATGAATAGTGGAAAAGAAAGTGTAGTCCCTCTCCCTACCATTTAGGTGCCTCCAAATGTCAATCCAGCCAAAATGCTCTAACATCTTATTTAATTCTCTCTGTTCCCCCTTCGTGCCTCCTAGCCTGGAATGATCCAAATCAGTGAGGGTGGCGTTGAAGTCACCTTGTATTATTACTGAGCCCTTGGATACCTGAGCAATTTTCTCGAAACAATCTTTGAAGAATTTCACCCTGCCCGCGTTGGGTGCATATACATTTGCTAATGTCACTTGCCATCCGTTCAATTTACCCACCAAACACAGAAATCTTCCTTCTTTATCCTTGACACTCTTTTCTAGTACAAAACTTTTCTTTTTGGCAATTCCAATGATAACCCCTGCTTTTTTCCTTTTAGAGCAGGAGGCCCATAGTCCTCCTATTCTGGCTGTCATAAACCTAGGGACATCCTTTGCCAGTAAGTGTGTCTCTTGCAGAAAAAATATATCAGCACCCTGTTCCTCCACGAAGTCCCTAACCCTCTTCCTCTTCTGAGGGGAATTTAAGCCTCTGACATTCAGAGTGACTGTTTTGATATCAGCCATCTTTTAATCTAACATATTTTTTAGGGGTGATTAACCCTCTGATATCCCAAATGACTGAGTTTTTTGTGCTCCTAAAGTCCTTAAATGCCTGCTTTCCTATAAATAGCTCTCTCTTATCTTTATAAATTTTTTGCCCAAGAGACTGTTTCCCTTTTTTCTTCCTCTCCTCTCTCCCATATAAAACTTCACCTCTTTCCTTCTTCCCCCCTCTTTCTCTTCCCTTGCCCCATCCCCTTAAACTTTTCTTCCCCCCCATGAGCTACTTCGCTCACCTCTCCTTCGTTTCCCCCCTGCGAGGATCCTCTGGAAGCACAACCACCTGGATTATAAAAAATAATAATCCACCGTGTGCCTTACCTCCCATCACCCCCCAGCTCTCACTTAAATTTCAAATATTTAATTCTCAACAACAATTAGCAAGCCAGCCATTTTTCTTTCTTTTCTTTCTTTTTCTCCTCTTTTTTTTTTTTTTTTTTAACCCATTATCATATCATCCCTATGCCCAAAGACTGTGGGCATTCATAACTGTTTTCAACACTACTTTGTAACTCCATGTTCTCTGCACATTCTCCACCTGCTATTATATCAAACAACTCTGTACAGATCATCAAAGCAATCTTGTTAACAAACCAAATAATTTCATTTTTCCAATTATCCTTCTCTCCCTCTAGCCATAAACTTTAAACATTCTTAACTATTTTTTAACACCAACTTGTAATCCCACTTTCTTTGCATAGTCTCCACCTGCTTTTATGCTGTACAGTTCTATGCAGATCTCCAGGGCAATCTTCAGCTTTGCTCTCTTGCTCTGGGTCTCCCTGACTGGGCTGCAAGAAATATCTCTAAGTCTCCTGTAGTTTCAAAGATTTTCTTCCTTCCATTTTCAAAAATCATCATTTTAGCAGGAAATAGCAGCCTGGGCCTCAAGTTTCTTTCAATCAGCTCTCCAAAATATTTGCCCCATCTCATTCTTTTTCTTACTGTCTCTGCAGAATAATCTGGGAATATTCTTATGTTCTGTTGCTGAAAGTGTAATTCCTTCTTGGCTCTGGCTGCTCTGAGAATTTCTTCTTTAGTGTTGTAACTGAGAAACTTGACAATTATTGGGCGGGGGGGATCTGTATCTTTCTGTGGTGGGCGCCCTGTTCTATGTGCCCTTTCAATTGGAGCAGCGTGAAAATGTACCTCTTCTGAAAAATTTTCTTTTAACATCGCCCATATTATTTCATTTATTTTTTCCATCCTTCCTGTCTCCTTTATACCATTTAGTCTCAGATTTCCTCTTCGTGAGCGATTCTCCAGATCCTCACATTTTGCTAGAAGAAAAGCAGTCTCGCCTTTCCATTTATCTAGCTGCTCCTGGGTGGAGAGGGAGTGATCTTCCAGCTCAGATATTCTCCCTTCAGCTGCCTCCACTCTCTTGGCTATTCCTTCCATCTTCCTATTTCCTGCTTCCACTGCCTGTTTGACTTGCCTCATCTCTTCTTTTAGCTCTTCTTTCATCTGTCTAAGCAGCTTTTTTAAAGAGCCTGTTTCCTCTCCTTCCTCCCTGCTTGCACTCGGTGGGGCCTGGTCTATTTCACTTTCCCGCTCTGCCTCCGCTGTCAGTCTGTTTCCCCCGCTGCCTCTCTCCCCCTCCTGTCTTATCTCAGCGTTTTTCAGCCTGCTATTGTTATGCCGCTCAGGGGAGTTCCCCTGCACTAATTTGCCACAGGGTTTTTCTTTTCCAGGTCTCTTTTCTTTCAAGATAGACCCTTCTCCCTCCTCACCTTCAGAGCCCGAGAAGGCATGGTCAGTTTCAGGTTCCCGCTCAGCCTCTGCTGCCGCCGTCATTTTTTTTCCCCCACTGCTTGCCTCCCTCTCTTTTAGCAATTCAGCGGCTTGATTTCTATGGCAATACTTTTCCAAGGCATTTGCCTGTGACAGCTTTTGACGTGGTTTATTCCTCGCAGTCATCTCTAAAGTATTTGGTTTTTTTTCCTTTTCTTGAACTGGATTGCGGCTTGCTTTTAGAGCTGGGGGGTGCGGAGCCCAGGCGACTTCCAGCCGCTAGCCTAGACGCATGCGCAGATCCCCATGTTTGTTTATTTTGTCACGGCTTCAGACAGCTTTATAAAGAATACGTAACGTATATATGATTTGCTTTTTATCATGTTTTTGTTACGGTTATTTTTAATTTCAGGGGTGCAGATTGTCTGCTCTATAGCTCCATTTAGGTGCAAAGACAAGAATTAATATTTGAGGTGTTGTGTTTGTAATCTGGTTGGGTTTTTTATGCCTCTTTTTCTGGATTGAACCCTATGTGGGGGCTGTTTGTTTTGAATGTTCTGTTCTGGCTATGGTGCGAGCCAATGCCTAATAAACTTTACTTACTTACTAGTCATGCAAGAGTCCTCTGTAATTCCCCACAGTCTGGTTGGGTCTTAATTCTCTTGAATAATTTGGTGTCATCTGCGAATTTAGCTTGCCTTTTTCCATATTGTTAACGAACATGTAAAGAGTACTGACCCCAGTACTGACCCCTGAGGCACCCCACTGTCTACCACTCTCCAGCTTGAAAAATGTCCATTTATTCCTACCCTTTGTTTCCTGTCTTTTAACCAGCTAGCTACCAATCCATGACAGGCCTCTTTCTCTTACCCCATGACTGTAGCAGCAGGGTCGCTCCCACTATAAAGCCTGGGGGGGTTGGGTAGATCTTTCCCACCGCTACACTACCATACAACAGTGTCTCCTGAGTTTAAGCTAGCCCTGATTCCAGGGTAAATTCTCTAGGGTTTGACACACAATAATACTTTTATATCTGGTCCCAACCATCCCCTGCAGCCATCCCCACTCCTCCACGGTAGGGGCTTCTCCCATCAAAGGTGGGTCCTCAGGTTAGCTCATCCAACTCAAAAAAAAAAACCTTGGGTAGAAAACAAAGATTGATCCCACCTGCAGGTCTGTGGGTTGTTTGTAGTTTAGCAGGGAATACTCCTGGCTTGTCTCCAGTTTCCTAGTCTTGAGCTTTAATTCCTGCCCAGGGTTGCCTGAAGCCTTGGCAGGCCTCTATTTATCCTTCCATCACAGAGAGCCTTGTTCCTGAGCTACTATCTTCACAGTCACCCTTTCAGACTGAGAGCTTTCCAGCTAGATACCCAGCAGTCCTCAGGGTTTCCTCGGGTCTTTCCTATTAGGTGCTGTCCTTCATCCCTGAGCACCTGTATTTTCCTTTGTGCCTGCAGAAGGTGTGATCCTTGATCCACATATAGTTAACACCTTTAACCTATAACGTCCTAAATGGCTTGAGCCCCAGTTACCTTAAAAACTGCCTCTTTCCCTATGTTCCATCATGGCCTCAGATGTCGGCTGAGGGCACCTTCTTGTGAATGTCAGCTGTCCATGAGGTTGCTACAATAAGGGTGGCATTGGCAGTTGCTGCCCCACAATCATGGAATCCCCTACCCATGGATCTAAGACCGAGCCTTTTTGCCTTCCAGAAAAGATGGAAGACCTTTTTGTTTAACGAGGCATTTGGCAGGCAGGGGTAGGTGAAGGAGTTCAGGGAGGAGGATTGCTGGGTGATTATAGAGGTTAGAGTGGTGGATATCCAAATATACTATATCAACTGGATCAGCCCTATCCACATGCTTGTTGACATTCTGAGAAAATTCTAATAGATTATTGAGGCATGCCTTTCCTTTGCTAAAGCCATGCTGGTTTTTACCATCAAATCATGCGTGTCAATATATCTAGTCATTCTGTTTTTAACAATGATCTCCACCAGTTTGCCTGGTACACATCTGTAGTTTCCAGGGTCACCTCTGGAGCCCTTCTTAAAAACTGCTGTTACATTAGCTAGCCTCCAATCTTCTGGGACAAAGGAGGATTTTAGCAATAAGTTACATATTACTGATATAGTGCAGCAATTTGAAATCTGATTTCTTTAATTAATACACTGAGAGGAACAAGCAGTGGATCCTCTAAAAGCACCTGGAGAACCAAAGTCTTCAGATGCTTTTTGAATGTGAGAAGGAAGAAACGGAGACAAACATCTGGAAGGAGCTAGTTCCACACTGACGGACCCGCCACAGCAAAGCCCCGATTGCCTGCTGACTTAAGGTGTGATGGCAGGATCCCCAAACAGCAGGAGGTATCTGAGCACAGGGAACCAGTAGGATGAGGTTCCAGGAGAAGGTCTCGAACCTCGATCTCTATGATCCAAATACAAATCCATTCCAAAGTGACCTGAAGAAAAGTCCTCTCTAAAGGTCAAAATAAAACCTGTGACATACAGCTAAGCAGTTCTGAGACTATTTAGTATGTAAAGACAGTACACTGAAGTGGTAGGAAATTCATTACAAGAGATAAAGTTTACCTCGTTTCCTGATGAGAAAAATTGGAAACCTCAAATTTCAGGTAAATGATCATTCTTAGCTAAGAGACTGAAAATGAATTCTTTAGATTTACCTTTTTACAAGTATTTTATAAATGAAAGATCTGGTTAAATGAGCTCTTTCTACCATTTACACGTAGTTTATCCTACAATTGTTATTATTCATCATACATATGGTGTGTTACTGGGAGGACTGGGCCTGCCCGACCCCCACCCTCCAGGACAAGAAACCACTGCTCCCCTGCAAGGGGCAAGAAGGTGTGTTGCTTGGGGGTGGGAAGACTGGTGCCTGCGACACCTGGGCCTACCCACCCCTACCCTCCAAGACAAGAAGCCACTGCTCCCCTGCAAGGGGCAAGAAGGTGCGTTGCTTGGGTGGGGAAGACTGTGCTTGTGACACCAAGGCCCCCACCCTCCAAAACAAGAAACCACAGCAGCTGTCGAAAGCCAGCACCCATTGGTGTGCCGTTTGTGGGCCTGTTGGGGTGTGTGGGTGTAGAGTTATTGTGGTTTCATTTTTTATTGGTTTAAAGTGCTTTTGTGGGGTAGGATGTGAGGGGGGGCTTGGTGAGTCAGGGCAAGAAGGGAGTGCCACAACCCCCCTGTAAGAAGGGTGTATGGGCCTATGGGAAGAGGGTGAAGACCGACGCAAAAAACTCATTCAGCTTCTCTGCAATGTCCTTATACTCCCTGAGTGTCCCTTTTACTCCCTTGTCATCTAATGGCCCAACTGACTCCCTAGCAAGCTTCTTGCTTCTGATGTATTTGAAAGTGCTTTTGTGGGGTAGGATGTGAGGGGGGGCTTGGTGAGTCAGGGCAAGAAGGGAGTGCCACAACCCCCCTGTAAGAAGGGTGTATGGGCCTATGGGAAGAGGGTGAAGACCGACGCAAAAAACTCATTCAGCTTCTCTGCAATGTCCTTATACTCCCTGAGTGTCCCTTTTACTCCCTTGTCATCTAATGGCCCAACTGACTCCCTAGCAAGCTTCTTGCTTCTGATGTATTTGAAAAAGTTTTTGTTGCTTGTTTTTGCCTCTTTAGCAAGCCTCCCTTCAAAATCTCTCTTCGCCTGCCTTATTAACACTTTACATTTACATTGTCAGTGTTTATGCTCTTTCGTGTTATTTTCATTGGGACTTACTTAGAACTCAACCCGAGTACCCAGAATTCAGAATACCGTACCGCAGTAATCCCCGAAACTCGGAACGTTGGATCTCATGCCCTCCCCCAAAGTCTCTATTGTGCCCACCTATGCAAGATAAGTTCCCTCCCCACACACAGCTGGTTGCAGCTTGGCAAAGTTCTTGAGCCCACAGCCAAAGCAGTTCCCAGAAAAGCAGGCTAGCAAAAGTGAGACAATCTCAAGAAGGCAAACTCAAAAAGGGCAATGTTAAAAATCTAAAACAACAAAGACAGCAGTACCCACAGCATGGCCCAGCAGCAGTGCACCCACTTTAAATTAATTATTCCAGCCCAGCAGCCATAGCAAACATGACAAGAAGAAACCAGACATGCACTCCCCTCCATCCCGCAAAAAAAAGCCTCCATTGTGCCCACCTACACAAGGCAAGCCCCCATCCCACACACCATAAATTAACCAGACAGGAAGTATCCCCATTGCGCCCAGGATGGTCACATCTATTCTTGGCAAAGTTCTTGAACCCATAGCCAAAGCAGTGCCCAGTTCGGTCGACCGAACTTCCGAATTCGGGTTGGTTCGAACTCCGAACTTCCGAATTCGGGTTGGTTCGAACTCCGAACTTCCGAATTCGGGTTGGTTCGAACTCCGAACTTCCGAATTCGGGTTGGTTCGA
>QEPC01007042.1:489841-501930 GCA_003113815.1 Sphenodon punctatus
CACCCTCCCCCCCATTCCCCAGTCTCACACACCCTCCCCCCCTTCCATTCCAGGCCCCCAGCCTCTGCTCCCTGATTCCCCCCTCCCCCCACACACACATGCACGTTTACTCACCGTCACGTAGGGCAGGGCAGGTAGGCACCAGGCAGTTCAGTGTTCAATGGAGGCGCTCAGCGGTGAGATGTGCTGCGACATGCATGCTCAACTGAGTCAGTTCAAGCATGCACGCCACAGCACATCTCGCCGCCGAGCACTTCCACTGAACACCCAGGTGAGACTTTGCATTGAGCCCATAGGGCTCAATGCAAAGCTGCCGCTCATGGGAAATTTCATTTCCCAGTGGCGCGCTTGGACTGAACGCTCAGCCGCCCGGTGCGTGTCCAGTCCAAGTTTGTCCCTTCTGGGACTCCAGGCAGAGCGCTCACTGACTGAGCGCTCCGTCTCTGCCGGGTGGCTGAAATGGACATCGGAGCACCGCACTGCTCTGACTGCAAGCCATGCTGCAGCAGTCAAAGCAGCGCAGCACTCCGATGTCAATTTCAGCCGACAGAGACAGAGCACTCAGTCAGTGACACTCTGACGCTCTCTGGGGAGAGCGGGGGCAGGGCACTGCCTCAGGCATCCTCAGGCGAGGGCCGCCACTGATCCATTCACTCTGAAGGTTGCAAAGCCTTGTCCTTTGTCTTTTGCTTCTATCAATTTGACCTGAACTCTGTAGTGAATATATATTCCCATTCCAGGACACTATAGATCACTACAAAATGAAGGTGTCAGGTCAGGACTCAAAAACACTATGTAAGTCTTGCAAAGGTTACCAGCTTGTATCCCCAGGGGACTCTATGAACTTGATACATAGGGGGTGAGAAGTTATCAATTCTTTCCTCCCTTGCAGATCTGGAGACAAAACTAGACCTTTTTTCAATCCAGGTGTAGCCTATCCACCTTTTCAGTCTTTGGCACCTGTTGTCTAGGAGTAAAAAATTGCTATGACAGCAGTTCACAATGTATTTTCCATAAAAGCAAGGAGGAACAAATACCTATACATATTGCATTTGAGATCGCCTTTCCCTGGTGCTGTACAAACATTGCAGGAAAAGAGTTCATTCTTCTGAGCAATCTTATATTTGGCTTACAGCAAGACAAAACAGATGAATGAAACAAACGAAGAACTAAAGTAACATTAAAGCAAGTATGGCTTTGCTGAATAAATTTTATTCACATTTGCTACTTTACCAAATATTTATCAGCTCAGGCCTTCACTCCAAGTTACCTCTAAGAATAGCTTTGACATTTAAAACAAGACTGTATACAATCATCTTAATTGGTTGCTTTGAAGTGGCTACTATGTCTAAAGTACCTGAACCCTTTGTTTAAATTTGTACCACTCCCTTAAAGGGTCTTCATACAGGTTGAGTCAGCGAACGAACTTTAGTGGGTCTGACTGATCGCACAATTATAGCCTGTGCATGGGAATAAATTAAAGATAGGGACTAAGGCGGCATTCAGACGTGTGTTTAAATCGCACAGCCGCCGTGGCGGCAGCATGCGATTTAAAGCAGCTTTTCAAACCGCACTCCAACAGGTCGGGTTAGGCTGAAATGTGCGCACTCACCGCATTCAGACCAACCCGGAAGTGCGCGGTGCTTTAAATCGCATGCTGCCGCGGCAGCGGCTGTGCGATTAAAACGCACGTCTGACTGCGACTTGAGACTTGATAACTGGATCTTTACCCCATTTCCTCAGTAAAGGAGTATGTTCAGTTTCTAGATGATATCTCGGAATGGCCGCCATGGCCACCCATTCTGACCAGGAAGAATTTCAACCAAAACCAAGAGGTAAGAGAGCAAAGAGAAGTAATGAAAAACTGAGAAACAAAATAATAATAAGGGGGGAAAAAGAGAGAGAGAAATTGCCACATTAATTAAATGGGGGGGGGGGAAGCAGACAGAAGCGCTAAAAATAAAAATACAGGCGACTGAGGAAGCAATAAAGAAAAAAGAGGAAAAACAAATAGAGAAAATGAAAAACAAATTCATGGCTTACAGGGAAGCAGAAACTAAAAGATGGAAAAAGTGAAGAAAATCTGAAAAAAATCAATCAATCAGAGTTTAATACTAATAGCCAGATTCCCATGAGTGGGTGTAGCTTTTGGCAAGCTCCTTCATCCACATTGCTCCTTACTCTGTGCTCAGCCTAAATGGCAAACTAAGGGTATTTTCAGAAGTGACGCTACTACACTTAGACCCAATCTGGGGTAACGGCCGCCACCCCAGGCCGGTACCCAGAACAGGCATAATGATGCACCTTACTACACTTTGCCCCGAACCATGGTAGCACTTACCACCGGCTGTTTCCAGCGATTTTCCAAGATCACAACCGGTAACTGCTACCATGGTTCAGGGCAAGCGTGGTGAACATCTGGTGGCCGCCAAACAGAAGTGACGGTGGTTGTGACCCCGGGGTGGGCAATGTGGTAAAGTGTGGCTAAAGCATGGTAGCATCACTTCTGAAACTGCCCTAAGCTGTAGGTGAGTAACAGTACATTTGCAGCCTAATTTAAGTTTCCTTCTATCCCTTTCTGCTGTTGTTTTGCTCTAATAGTGTCTTTGGGACTATCAGAAAGATCCTTCTGTCAGTGAAATTCTGTCTTCTCTTCCCATAACCTTTACAGTTGCCTTTTTTGTAGGCTTGCTTTGATGTTGCCACTTGAAAAAAAGAGCTGATATTACTATTTTATACCAGAGGGCACCTTTTGCTAACGTAGCTAGCTATCTCTTAGTTCATCTTTGAATACACCTTTTGCTCTGTACCCTTTTCTACACAGTTTACTATAATATCCATTGTTTACTGAAGTGCAAAAATTCCTTGATAGACAGTTTTTCAATGTCCTTTCAGCTTAACAGGCAGTACTTCAAAGGGGTCCCGTCCTTTGAAACTAAAAAATGGTGGTTACACGTAACCTTTTTTGCATACCTTAAAAGAAGGCAATGCAAAAGAGTTCACCTTGCAAAAGGCACTCATCCCCTGTTGTGCTTTGAGCAAACACCTCTTATCTGCCTTTGCTCTTTTTGAATTCTAATCTTCCCAGTTTCATCTGAAGCATCATATTTTTTCAGGCTAATTCATCAGATTATGTATACATCTTTGTGGTTTTTTTCCCTGTGTACCAGTCCTTGAAATCCCTAAGGACTCTGAGTCTGCAGAGATGGGCAACCATTTCTGTGTTCATATTGTTGCTCATCCCACTTCCCCAAGTGGTGGAAAGTTCCAGGGGCAACCTTGCTGGGCCGGTATCCCTTCAGTAGGAGAGAGAAACTGGAGACTTACTGTGAGTCCATTTATTTACAAATGTACAAGTTGAGAGGAATGGCTGGGACCAGCTGCCTGCTCCTCCAACCAGGTCCAGCACTCCAGAGTTTCCCTGGAAGACTGTCTGTCCCTGTAGCCTTCTTCCCCCAGCACTCTAGCATGAAACCTCCTGCTAAGCTGCAGATCTCCACTCTGACACAGACTGAAAAGCTGTCCCAGCCAGTACTTGACCCCGCCTCACCAGAATCATCGTTATAAGACAAGAGGCTGGCAGGCGAGCTTAGGTGTGGGCAATGGCCCTATAGAATGAGTTACACTCCAGAGGGATTAATCCCAACAGGCAGTCATATTCCCAGGAAGGCTGGAGCAGACCAGATCCATAACAATACACATGCATGGAAACTTTTCCCTTGTTCTTATATTTTAGTGGACCCACTTCTGTTGGTTGTTATTTATTAGGGATGGGACTTTCAGTTTTGGAAAGAACCGAAAATACCTGATAACAGCTACATCAGATTAATCCAATATCTTGGGTTTCTCTTGGTATCAGCGGTATTGGATCTTTTGCATTGGTTTTTTTAAAATCGGATTTTTAACAGTTTTCCCCAGTGAAGTCAATGCGGAAACCTCAATATTAAAAATCTGATACCAAGAGAACCGAGAACCGATAGAAGAACCGAAAGACAGAGAACCAAAACCAATAAAAACTAAGAACCAAAATTTTGCCCAAGTCCCACCCCTATTATTTATTATAGTGCGTTACAATCCTTATCTAGTTCACCCTCACAACAACTCAGTTTACAGATGGGCAATCGATAATTTGCCCAAGGTACCCAGTGAGTTCACAGCTACAACAAGATTTGAACCATCCACTAGCTACACTAACTATTGATGAGAGAGGCAAACCATGCAGGCATGATCAGCATTAGAATTTGCAGGGTCCAGGACAAAGATAAAATGTGAGGTCCCTTGGTGCCCTAAAGGTGGTAGCATTTGGGCCCCTGCACACTGCCCTGGTGAAAACAGGTGCCAATGTGGGAGGTCCAGATAGAGCAGGCCCAGGGCAGTCACATCAGGTCACCCTGTGGTGTGATAGCAGTCAGTTGGGAGAAGGCTATTAGAAGGAAACTCGTTCACACTGACAATATCAAAAGTTATTTATTTATTTATTTATTTTTGCCAAAACAAAATATTTTGAAAGATAAACATTTTCAGTTTCAATTTTCAAAACTTTTCATGCAAACCAATTGTTTTTTCCATATTTGATCAGTCATTGGGTAAAACAGGCATGCACGCAGTGTGGCAGCTCCCCTTCTGACATGGCCCGGTCAGGGAGGGGCACTGAACACATATGCCTGTGGCCGGAGAGTTGTCCTGCTGTCCGCACACTAGGGATGGGCAGACGCAGTTCGGAGTTCAGCCCAAACTCGGCCTGTTCGGACAACCGAACCCGAACCCAAACACAAACTGACCAAACTGAACTCAATTCCGAACATCGAAATGACCAAACAGTTTGGTCAGTTCGGATCGCGTTCGGGTGAGTTTGAGTGGCAAAAAAAGGGTCACTGTAAGGTCAAATGTGACAGGGAGGGGTAGTCAGCTGAGGAGCAGACTTCTAGGCACCAGGGGTGGAGAGGCTTGCAAGAAACCAAACTATCTGCCTCCCCCCTTCCCAACACCTTCCAAGCTAGTCACTGTTCCTGAACAGCAGGCATTTCAGAAGGCTCCCTCTCCCAGCATTTCCCAGCTCCCCAATCCATTGCAATCCTCCTCCCATTTCACCCATCCAATCCATCTACCCCCATATTCTCACTCATTTATTTAGCTTAGTTTAGATAGATTTAGTGGTTATTTTTTGTTTTTACCCCTCCCTGTGTTCCATCTTCCTTCCTCCCTCCCCCCTCCATTGAATCCTTTCCCTCTCCCATATATTCCATCCCAGATTCCCTTCCTTTCCCCTTTTTTTTTCATTTAGAGTAGGATTATTAGATTGCTTTAAGTTTCATTTCAGTTTTGTACTGAAATGAAACTTAAACCTTAAACTGAAACCTTATGTTGTTTGTGATTCCACCCCATCATAGATAGATAGATAGATAGATAAAGACAGTTGTAGAGGTTAGCTTAGTGATAGAGATAGCGTTAGTGATTTAGTTTTAGTGTTTGTAGGAGCAGGCCTGTGTACTTATTGATAACCCATTTAGTTCATAGCATTTAGAATAGTTAATAGCAGTTAGATTTCGTGTAGATAGATAGATATAATATTAGATTAAAAATTTAAATTAAAAAAACCCATATAAAAACAAAAAAAACTAATAAAAAACCAAAAAAACATTTAAACCAAATAGAAAACAAAAAAACCATATCAAAAACAAACAAAAAAACCATAACAAAACATTTCCCGAACGGCCGAGCCCAAACCGAACAGCCGACCCGAGCGGCCGAACCAAACGCAGCCAAACCCGAACCGCAATCTGTTCGCCCATCTCTACCGCACACCCCGGGTACAGTGGGGAACTAAATAAATGTGCAGCTGGTTGGCCCCGCCCCTGCCCTGCTCCCAGCACCTTCTGCCCACCATGACAAGCAGCCAAAGCGACCAACTATGGCAGCCCCTATCCCCAGGCAGGGATGAACACACGTGCTAGCCCACTTTGGCTGGCATTGGCATCCCTTAGCCTGGGCTGCGTCTATGGAGATTTTCCAAGGACGCAGCCCAGGTTAGCCGCCTACCCACACTGGGGCAGTCCTGGGCCAACATCTGGCAGCATGTGAACACACATGCCAGTGGGTCATGGGCCACCATCGCATCTGTTTTTACTAGGGATGTGCGAATGCGGTTCTGAAGTTCGGGATTTGGCCTGAACTCGGGGTGTTCGGACCGTTCATGAACACCCCAAATTTGAACCACCCCCCGGCCGAACAAAGTTTGGGTTCCAAACCAGTTCGATCGGAACATGGGGGGCAGGGAGGAACCCAGTTTTTCCTCCACCTTCCATCCTCCAGGCTGCGCGGGTGGAAGAGGCGCTGGGGAGCACCTCCACCCCACCCTGCCCAGCCTCATTAAAAAAAAAAAAANCGGTATCCAATACTGCCGGTATTTTGCTGTACTGGCAGTATCGGATTAATCCAGATATTGGGGGTACCGGTACCGGTTCCCCGTGCCAGATTGTTTTACATTGCGGCCATTGAAATGAATGGCTGCAATGTAAAAAAAGAGAAAAAAAACCCCAACCACTTTTCCCTCCCTCGTCCAGGCTGCGCGGGTGGAAGAGGCGCTGGGGAGCACCTCCACCCCACCCTGCCCAGCCTCATTAAAAAAAAAAAAAATGTAACCCCCCCCACCCCCAGGGATCGCCCTACCTGGTGGTGCCAGGGCTCTGGGTCTGCCAGCGGCAGTGCTCCAAAGCACCGCTGCCAGACCCAGAGCCCAACCTACCTGGTGATGCCGGGGCTCTGGCCCTGGTGGTGGTAGCAGCAGCGGTGCTCCGGAGCGCTTCAGGCTGCTACTAGGCCTTCCAGTTTGACCCAGAAGGCCTAGCAGTGGCCTGAAGCATTCTAGAGCACCACCGCCTCTGAGCTCACCACCAGACCCGCTGCCACATGACCCAGGGCCGGAGTTCCGGCACCACCAGGTAGGGTGATCCCTGGGGTGGGGTGGGTTAAAAAAAAATTACAAGGCTGGACAGGGTGGGGAGCTCCCCGGCGCCCCTTCCACTCATGCAGTAGAGGGGGGGAGGGAAAACCAGGGCCCCCCCACCCAAACGGGTTCGGTCCCCCCCAAACCCGTTCAGGCCGAACGGGTTGAACCGAACAGTTTCGGGTTCGGCCAAACACCGAACGGGCTGAACACCGAACCCCCCGGTGTTTGCACATCCCTAGTTTTTACCTATTCTCTTGAAGCATAGTAAAAGAAGAGCAGAGGTAAGGGGTACGTAAAAACATAAGTAGTGCCATACTGATTCAGACCAACAGTCCATCAAGCCCAGCATCCTGTCCTCCGACAGTGGCTAATCTCAATTCCATGGGAGAAGAACCAACAGTCACAATGGGCAATCCATTCCCCGTTGTTCACTCCCAGCTGCCAATAGTAAGAAGTTCATTCTGTAAGCTACTTGGTTAATAGCCATTAATGGACCTACTCTCTAAGAACTTATCCAGTCCTTTTTAAACCCAGCTATACTACTGGCCCTGACAACATCCTCTGGCAACAAATTCCATAAGTTAATTATGCATACAAGAAACAGGAGCATAAAGAAGTGAGTTGCCCAAGCTTGTAAAGGTTACTGACAGAGTCAAGGATAGAAACCCTGAGTGCAATCTTCATTCATTCATCCAGAGGCAAAAGGAGGTTGTGCACATTTACTGAAGTGGGTTCTGAATCCTCATTCACAGGAAGAGACCTCATTGCCCAGCACCCACTCTAATTTGTGGATGATGCAGTGTCACCCTCTCAAGAGCCCAGCCCAGCTGCTCTGCACAATCAGTTCTTGTGTGGTCTGACCATTTTTAAGTATGCTCCCAAGTCCCAGGTACAAAGGCATGTTCTGCACTCCCGCCTTACAGGCAGCCGCTCATTGACCATGTTTATGCTGCACAATGATGTGTCTCACTGCGAATGAGAATTTGGGCCTCACTTAAGTCTCGCATGGCAATTCAGGACACAGCTTTAGTCGCATGCAATCCTCTTGGGCACCTGGAGGCCCCCATGATTCCCAGTCTATCACCCATCCACTAAACCATGCTGTCTCTCTGATTTTGCAGCAGTGATAGCCCAATAGCACCTACCCGCTATAGTTTCTTATCCATGGAAACTAATGTTACTAGCCCAGCCCCTTTTACCAAAGGATATTCTTCTTGACAAAAAGTGGAAAGCCTTTTATTCAATTTGTTTAGAAATATCCTTTTAAACAAAATATAAATGAGGCCAAAAGTATTACTTTTTTAACTGAACCTCTAACTAAAAGGCTTTTCTTCGTTTTGCATCCTAGAAACACAGGGCATGTAGTGAATGACTATGAAGCTGAGCTTTTGCTGCCTTAGTTCCTGAATGTTACAAGCCTCAGCTGGTCTCCACCTGATCCTATCTAACATCCCCCTTTCCTGCTGTGGCAGAAAGGCTTCTTTATTTACTCAGCACGATAGGTGCGTTAGAACTCTGCATGCAAAGTCAAACTCTGAGGCTATCTGTGGATATCTAAGCAATGATATCTGAGCCTTAGTGCCCAGAGATGATAGCAGTACTGTGATTGGGCTTAGTAGCTGTTGAACCAGTACATGAGCAAATCACATCTTCTGTCAGAATGGAGGATGCTTTTGATAACAGAGCATATCAAAGGCTGGCTGTTAGATACTACTATACGCTGCATAAAAGCTGTAAAATAGATTTTAACTTTGGGGGGGGGGGGAATTTACATGCTTGGGAGTTTTCGCACTGCCGTCCATTTATTCAGGTACAAGTACTTTCTGTTAATAACATGCAAACTCTTTGGTGTGTGAGACAAATACGGCAGACTGTAAGGATGGTGAATGTTACCCTGCATGTCAGTTATATAAAGACCTTCTTATGCCATTATATTAGCATAACAACAACAAAAGAGAAACGTTCTGTTAGCATAACTGCCAAAAAAGACAAAAAATGAACACACACAATACTTTAAAACAAAAACAAAGAGTCAGGTTTGAAAATGTGTCCACCTAAAACAACTTTAGACATAGGTAATCCCCTTTGGGTCCCAAAGATGAAGGGGCCCTGTGCCTGCTCTTAAAGAAAGGGTTTGAGCAGAAATAACACCTACACACCGTTATGACTTGCCCTCCTCACACCCACTCTTGAGAAAGACAGGGGCTCATTCCCCCTCCACTAAGATAGGAATAACTCTTCCCTTCCCCTAGTCACAGCTACCAGCATTGTGGTTCAGCACTGGAGAAGGAAGAGCAAGAGGTAGGACACTTGACCATCCAGAGGTATCTTCTCCTCCCATCCATCCGGGTGAGTAGGAGTGGGCACAGCTAAGCTTAAATTTCAGCTCAGGCTGAGGTGGCTGTGTGCAGCTGGGACCCACTACTAGTGTATCCACTGATAAAATATAAGAGCTCATTTAATTGTTTTGCCTATGGCCCCACAAAACCAAGCGCCACCACTGACCCCAAAATATTATCATAATCTCGCTACAAACATTCTATGCTTTTAAGGGATATCAAACACTGCTGAAGGACACAATTAAGCAATCTAGTCTGACCCACATAGCCATAAAGTCGTTCATGAATCAATCCCACCCATTGTCAAAACATTTGCTCCCCCCACAACTTGCCAAAAACAGTCAAATGTCAAAACAGCTCACAATAAGACCTATGCTTAAGAGCCAGTGAAAGCTATAAGACCTCAAAGCACAACTGAAATCCTGAGAGGAAAGGGTAGCCTCCAGCATAGTCACAGTCTCGTGATCCCAAATCCCTGCACCCCACTTACAGTTCGTTGAAACGTTCAGTTCGTGCAGAGCTCAGGTGTGTCTCTTGTGTTCTCAGTCTCCACAAGGGTCTAGGTGGCTGTCCCCGAGAGCTGATACCACTCCCATCGCTGGTGTTTTTTCACAAAGCCTCGTAGCATGCCTGTTGAGTCTTTGGCCAGGACCTATCCCAGTGAGTCCCACGCTGACTGCAATTCTCCAACATCCTCCTCCAGAACGCCCTAGAAGCCACCTCCTGATCCAACCAAGTGATTTCAGCAGGTAGCTGAATCAGAGAGGCTTACCAGGTCGTGCCGTCTCACCTCAATTGTAGCTCTCCGACATCTTCTTTTAGAACCCTATGAACCTTCTCCTAACCCAGCCCAGTGCTTTCAGCAGAAATCCAGATCAGAAAAGATTGCTAGAATATTCTCTTTTGAGAGCCCCATAAACAACCTTGTGACCCAACCAAACAATTTAAGAAGAGTATTAGATTAGAGAAACTGTCTAAATGTGAACTAACAACAAATATCAGTTTTTAACAAAATCATAGCTTGGGTATCATCACTACAATAGAACCAATACAATAAACCTTTATAACACAACTATTCTATAGTCTAAAACTAAAATGTATAAATCTCTCTTCTATCAAACTTATTTTCTTTGTTTGCCAATGTCAGTGGGTGTCCTTCCAATACCGTTCTAGGGTATGGTGACTACACTTTAACCCAGCACCATGGTCTGTCTATGTCTATTATTTTCAGGGGGCATTGTTGTCCAGGGGAACTGACCAGTGGCTGCAAATCACTCCCTATCCAATCCCCAGATACCTCCCATCATACATCTGTGACATATATGCAAATTACATAATATGAAAATGAAGCAGAGTCCATCACTTCTCTTTCCAATTAATGTTACTCACCCTAACCAAACAAAAATCCTGGTTACAATTACATTGGCAGACAATAAAAAACGTATATTGTAAATCTTATGTGTAATAATTATTTAACTGTAGTAGGGGAAGGGATTTTTCAAGTTCTACAGAAGTGATTGAGCAACAGAAAGGTACTCACTTGAGTTAGTTCTCTGCTTTTACAGCATAGGTCATAACATGGAGTTATTCCAAGCCTAATTTTATTATACTGCTTTACTTGTTCTCAGCATCTGACAAACTGGTGCACAACCAGTTTCTAAAGGAATGTGCTATTAGCCGCACATAGAAAGAAGTTAAGATTTTGTCCTGAGAGCAGAAAGTAACATGACATCACATTTGAAACCTATCACATCAGCATGACTAATCATTAACTTCTTTTCTGTCCTTAAAAGTTGCTACCTTATAATTGTCTGGTATTTTGTGTTGATTGTGGCATTTTGTGCTGAGTGTGGCATTTCATCTAACAGACTAGCACTCACAGGCAATGAAAGGTAACTTAATTTGCAAATTGCTTTTCTAGATGCAATGAATACAGTATTTACTCTGTGTGTGTTACCGTAAGGTTTATGAACCATCAAGAACAAGGACCCCCTGACATCTATGGATAATAAACCCAAACGTAGTAAATGCAGATAGTATCACTCTTTTGGTCACTTCATTCTGGCACTATTGCACATGCATAAACACCAAAATAAAGTAACCAAAATATGGAAATAACAAACTATCAAAAACCAAATAACTGAATAAGTGGATATCATTTGGATATTCAGACTATTAAAAATGTGAACAATATCAATTAATAGAAAATCCATTCTTTGTCTCCGCTCTAGCTTCTGTCTACTAGATGAACTGTCAAGTCAATTCCAGCCCTAAAATTCTATTATTCTACTCTGCCTATTAGATGTAGCCGGGACTGCCTGCCCATCTTTAAAAACTGCAATGAAGGAGGCTTTGTAGTCTTGCTAGTGGGATAATCTACATAATTCCTTTCTTGGCACCAGGTTATATGCATTCTTTTTTTCTTTTCTTTAAAAAAAGGAAAGACAGAAATCATTCCCTTTTCTAGTTCATGCCATTTTATTGCTTTTAAACTGTCTCACGTTCATCCTCCTAAAATTACATTTGGAGATAGCAAATAAATAAAGAGAGAAAGTAGGCTGCAGACAGCAACTCAAGGGCATAGAGAAGGATAGAAGGGTAGGAATACAGTTCATTACGCAACAAGAAAGCTCAGGTTAGTAATGTTGTAGCAGAAACATTGGTTAGGACTCAGGAGGTGGCAACTATGGGTGAAAACAGACATGACGCTAACCACCCTTTAACCACCCTTGGTGGTCATTTATGCATGTTTCAGGGCTGCATAGGGCACCAATACAGCCCTGCAACATGCATAAATAACC
>QEPC01007042.1:537477-550623 GCA_003113815.1 Sphenodon punctatus
GAGCATATTACACCTGTGCTCCGAGCTCTGCACTGGCTGCCAATAGCGTGCCAAGCCAGGTTCAAGGTGCTGGTGTTGATCTATAAAGCCCTAAACGGTCTGGGCCCCTCGTACCTCAGGGACCGCCTCACCCTCCGCGCCCCAGAGCAGCTCCTTCGGTCTGCCGGGGGTGCCTTCTTGGAGGTCCCCCGTGTTAAGCGGGGGGCCACAATGGAGAGGGCATTCTCGGTGGCCGGGCCGCACCTTTGGAACTCCCTTCCGGAGGAAGCTCGCCTGGCCCCATGCCTGTTGACATTCCGGTGAAGTTGCAAAACCTGGCTGTTCGCCCAGGCCTTTGGGGAGGGTGGGAGGGGAGGGGTAGGGGTTTTTAGCTTCCCCACCCTACCCTTTATTTATTATGTATTTATCATATTTTTAGCTCTGTTTTAATATTATTGTAATGAATGTTTTAAATTGTTTTTATTGTTTTATTGTTGGAAGCCGCCCCGGGCTGCTTTTGCAGGAGGGGCGGGGTAGAAATTTATTGAAATAAAATAAATAAAAAATAAATAACTTAGCATTTAACTCTTACATGTGGTATGGCAACATAACATGAGGAAGTTAAAATAGCTCTGTGTTTAACCTAAATGATTTACTAAGGTGCTCCTGCCTGTTCTAAGCTCTGCATTTATTTATACATTTTACAATAAATTTGTTTATTTTAAAGTAATATTCCTGGCTTTTTGACATGAGATGACAACTATCATGTCATCAAAGTATGTGTTCCTTTCCCAAAATTGTTCAATTGAAATAACTGTCAAGCCAGAATATCTTTCTTGGCACACTGGCCCATCTTTTTTAGAAGCATGAAACTGCAGGATTGGAAGGGACCTCTGGGGTGATCTAGTCCAGCCCCCTGCTCCAAGACAGGATATCTTCTGCCTATAGCATCAGACAGATGATTGGTCAGCCAGGTTTTCAAAACCTCCAAAGAAGGAAATTCTGCAACCTCCCCGGACATCTTATCCCATTGCCCAACCATTCTCACAGGCAGCTTTTCCTAATATTGAACTGAATCTACATTGCTACAATTTAAACCTATTTCTTCTTGTTCTACCTTCTGTTACAGTGAAGAACAAACGCTCACCAGCTTTTTTGTGGCATTGCTTTAGATATTTGAAAACCAATATCATGTCCCTGTTAGGTTTTTGGGGGGGAAGGAGGGGTTGTGTGTAGGTTAAACATACTCCATTCTTTCACCATTTCCTCATATGGTATGGCTTGTTTTCTAGCCCCTTTATCATTCTATAAAGATTGGATAAATTCTTAGCTGTTTTGTTTTTTTACACGAGTGGGGCCGGGGGGGGGGGATCCGTGGCCACTGGGTGGCATGGCTGTGGGCACCCACACACATGGAGTGCGGAGGAGGGGTTCACATGGGTGGCTTCCAGCATGGCTAGCTTGGCCACGGAGGCAGCCGCTGCACATGTGGCTTACCCCGCACAGAACACTCCTAGTTTTTTGGCAGTGCTCCTTGGGTGGCTGGTGCGTGGCTCACAGGGGTGCGTTCCCCCACACACCACCTTCACATAAGTGGTTTGTGGGGGGCCATGCATGGACGCATCTTATTTAAAAAGACCTTTAGATCCAGTAATGGCTATTGGTCAGATTGCTCAGCCTCTTGGGACTGGCAGTGGACAGGAGGAAATGGATCACTCCATTCTGACCTGTTAGGCACTTCTCCAAAGCAACCAGAGCTGCCACTGGCGGAGACAGGATGCTGAGCTAGATGGGCCATTGTGGTACCGCTTACATTCTTAAAGTGAACAGCTGGCAGGCTCATTCAACTCAGAGAAGCAGCATGGACTGAAAGTCAGTTAAACTAGTTTTTAGAACACACCATTTCTTGTATGCATATTGTGTTGTGGCATTATAATAAGATAATGCCTCTCGGGAAAAGCACTTGAGCAGGGCTGAACCTTCCTTTGGAGGTTCCTCCAAGCTCAAGACTGCTCTTCTTGAGGCTGAAATGTAAGACCTTTCTGTTTGGCTAGGCATTTGGCTAGCAGGAGCAGGGCTTGGGAGGTTTGGATTAGGGGGATTTTATTTGATTTCACTTGGGTTTTTTCTGTATTTTCAATGCTTAACTTGGGGGAAAAAAAAATCAATTGCTGGGGCAAAAGCCTACCCTAAAAGCCACATCCCCTGCCCCAGACAACTCCCTTGCTCCCAGCCCAGAGCTTGTCAGAGCAAGAAAACGAACCCTATACGCCTGTTATTTATTTATTTTATTTTATTGACATTTGCACAAGGTGACTCTGGTTAGCAACCCAACCACTGGACTAACCTGCCTTTCTGCGGGTTACTATACAACAGGAGTACTTGTAACTTACTCTGTATGATTATGTGCAGGGGATGGAACAGGGAAGCCAAATAAACCATCCAGGGTTTTCTGGCTTTTGTGTCCGCCCCCAAAATGGCCGATATTGGCCTTTCCCATTTTGAGGTGCACACTCTTACTGTGAACATTTCCCAGGGCTCCCTTGAACTTAATTGCCAGGGCTGAGCCCTGGCAAGTCTCCCTCACAAATTAAGCTTGGGATTTTAAAAATATATTAGCAGGTTGGGGGATTTTATCTGGTTGTATTTGTATATTTTGAACATATTTTTATATATTGTAACCTGCCCTGAGCCTTTTTTAAAAAAATTTTTTGTCACATTCATACCCTGCTTTTTTGCCACCGCACTCAAAGTGGCTTACAAAATAAAGAATAAAACATCTATAAAACCAAGATTCCATTTTTGAAACAATACAAAAATATACTATTATATAAACAAACTCAGCAGCATAAAACCATCTGTGGGCAGGAACAATAACCAACCTTCCCCCTCCCTACCCATCCCCTCTGCCAAGGGCCTGGCAGAACAGCCAGGTCTTACACTTACATAAAAGTCAGGCGATCCGGAGCCAGTCGAGCTTCCTCCGGGAGGGAGTTCCAGAACCGC
Source organism: Sphenodon punctatus (assembly GCA_003113815.1). Taxonomy (NCBI): domain Eukaryota; kingdom Metazoa; phylum Chordata; class Lepidosauria; order Sphenodontia; family Sphenodontidae; genus Sphenodon; species Sphenodon punctatus. The sequence goes on from QEPC01007042.1 coordinate 540,463, forward strand.
AGCATGGCCACCGAGAACGCTCTATGCATGGTGGTCACCTGATTAACATGGGGGACCTCCAGAAAGGCACCCCCGGCAGACCGCAAGGACCAGTCAAGGCCATATAGGGCTTTAAAGGTTATCGCCAACACCTTGAAGTGGGCTCGGGACACTGCTGACAGCCAGTGCAGAACCCGGAGCACTGGTGTAATGTGCTCCCGGCGGCCCGCCCCGGTAAGGAGACAGGCCGCTACATTCTGCACCAGCTGCAGCCTCCGGATCATCTTCAAGGGAAGCCCCATGTAGAGCGCCTTGAGATTAAAATGTGATTAAATAAATTATGGAGGACAGGTGGAGTGACTGGAGAATCAGTGGTATGTCTCATTGCAGTTTACACTCCCCACCCTTTTTAAAAAAAATAATAATAATTTGCTTTTTCTCTATTGATCCATCATTCTCTCTGGTGCTTGTACATTGGTGTGATTGGTTTTGGATTGATTGCACTGTTTAAAAGGTGTTTGGTGGGGGGTGACAGGCTGATGGTGTTTGTGCTTGGATAGTACCATTTTGAGCTTCTTGCAGAACTCTATGGGAACCTGAATACAGCCTTGCTTTTGGGGCAAGTGGACAAAAGGGGACAGGCTCATTTTTTTACAAACTAATTTATTTATTTATTTATTTATTTATTTAAAATGTATCCCGCTGCTTCCCGCCACAGATGACCCAGCGCGGCTAAGACTCCAGATACTGTGTTTTGGTCATTGGGTCCTCCATATGAGCTCAACAGCTTAAAAAATGAACTGGGCAGGATGTTCTTTTATGTCTGGCTGACATAAGAGAGTGTGGCAGAAAATGGAGAGAAGGTGGTCCTGTAGATATTCAGGGCCCAAGCATGGATGATGGTGGCCAGGTCTGAATCAGACAGAAAAGGTTGCAACCTTCTCATCAGATGAAGTTGGTGGAAAACGCTCTTTACTGAAGTGCTGAAATGTGAGTGATTGTGTAAACTATTGGTCACCACACAATAAAACAAAAAGGATAAAACAATCTCAAAAGATATCAAACAAAATAGATAAAATTATACACTAAAATTATAAAACAAAACCCAGAATATTTACATATGAAATTGTATGTCACCCAAACAAATTCTAAATGTTAGTTAATACTTCAAATTATGAGGCACAATCCTCTACCCACTGAAGTCAACAGCAAAATTCCCTTTAATTTTAATGGTGATGGGTTATCCTGATGAAATGTAACATCCCCACAACACATCTTGGTCACTTTATTTCATTGTGTCTCCTCAGAAGGACAAGCTCTGCAGTCCTGACTCAGGGATCTCTCCCATTGACCTCAGAGGAGTTTTTGGCTTGGTGTTTTGTTTGTTTTGTTTTTTGGCTAAATTAATCCTCCATATATTTAGCCTGCTTGAGTCAGATCTCTTGTGACAAAATGGAATGAATGGTTATAATCTGATGAGGAAACATTTCCTACAGCTGGAGATGAACATAGTTTTAAACAGTTCTGTTGCTTCACTGTAAAAGGGGAAGAGGGAGGTTAATCATGATAGCATTTTTTGCTATATAATAATAATTGTGAACAGTTTTAAACATGCAATTACTATTTAGCTGCTTTCTCAAAACTGGACTTTTACTTTAGGGTTGGTTAGAAAATGATATTTCTGTCCCAAGAAAAAAATAATATTATTCTCTTTTTTCATTTACAGCATTTCTCAAATAAAAACTACTAATAGTTTAAGAAATAAATATATAGTAATATGCTTGTGCTATTATTCCCTAGGAGATATACAAAATGTATTTCTTTTCTCCATTTGGGGCTAAAAGATCGAATATGCTAGGCTGATCTATTACCTGGAATAACTGATTTGGTAACAACCATGTTACAATTTCCTTATCCATCTGTACAACCCTATTCTGTATAAATGGTTTTTCTCTCTTAAGGAGCCATATAAAGTTCAGGAGCACAGATAGTGAGAAATATCCACTACTGTTCCTCCTCCTGTGATCAGGAAGAACAAAAGAAGACACTGTTGGAACCACCAAACTGTACTGAACCTTGCAGAGGAGCCAGAGAGCTCTAGCATGGCAGATTTGTTATAGGAAGCAAACGGCTGAGGAAACAGAGGACAAATGGAAATATGGGGAATTTCTGTCTGCTAGAAAAGTGAGTTACAAAGCTGAACAGTGCATAGGGTTAAAAATCTGCAGTTGTTGTTTTGCAGGTTTCCTCTGAATTTAAAAACCGGACAATTGATACCCAATTTCATGGATCAGGATGAAGATCAGAAATTGGAGCCTGGGAGAAATGTGGGAAACCATGACGATTTGGTAATATTCATATCATATGTATATACAAATATTTGATCCTTTTTTTCTGAGCCAAATATATTTCTGTAACACTGAAATATCATCAAGGCATATTTATTCAGCCTTTTAACAATATTGACAGGGAAAAAGCATGTCAATGCTTCATCTGCTCATTCTGAAACCATGCAAAACAAATAAAGGTTGAGGCAGTTTTGCAGCAACAAAGCGCACAGACGCAAGAGGGATCTGAGTTTCTCCTACGTGCTGGACAAAACCCAGTCAAAATCATTATATTCTGAAAGGAAATCCCTGAACACACACACACACTCTCTCCCCTCTCTCAAAGCCTTTTTAAAATTGACATCTCCTGGGTTGTATCCTTGCTACTCCGCTCTTTACTGGGTGTGGTAACAGTAACTAACTACTCACAAGTGAGTGCTTACTGTTCTGCTTAAGTGTGTAGCAGCTACATTGATGTTTATTTATTTAAATTTATACCCTGCCCTTCCCCTAAGGCTCAAGGTGGTTTACAAGATAAAATTTAATACATAAAAAGATAAAGGTCCTCCCAAAACCTCACCCCAACCCCACAAATCCCAACCCGACTCCTGTTGCTGCCTGCCAAATGCTTGGCCAAAAAGAAAGGCCTTACACACCCTCTGAAAGATAGATACTCTGGCTCAGGCTTAAATAAATTTCATGGGGAAGGGAGTTCCACAGTACTCACTTCCCCTGTGTGGGGGACAGCTCTCTGTATGCCCTTGTTGTCTGAACCTAGCTGGGAGGTGCTACTAGCAAGAGGGCACTCCTGGCTGATAAAATGGATCGCGATGGGACATAATGGAAGAGGCAATCTCTTATGCACTACCACTGCACAAGAGCCACAAATGGTCAAGAGGATTGCATGTAGTTTTTGTGAGGTCTAAAGAAGGCCTCATAACAGCTATGTGGAATTACCCCAGCAGCACTGGGCCTTGGAGCCGGAAGAAGCACCGAGGGACCCGGAAGAAGCACCGAGGGACCCGGTGCTGCTCCTGTCACTGTTGCCTGATGCTCCCTTGGACCAGGCTCAACAGCTGAAGCAGTGGCACAGACTAGACCAGAGGCTTTCTCTGGTCCACTCCCTGCCACCACATCAGCTGCTACCACTGGGAAACAGTGGCAGGGAGCGAGAGACTTTCCCTATACCTACCTCCCTGCTCGTGTTTCCCAGCAGCAGCAACTGAATTATCTGCAGGGGGTGAAGCCATTCACCGCTGCTACATCAGCTGCTGTTTCCAGTCCCAGGAAGCACTGGGTAGTGAAGGTTGGAGCAGGTCCTTCTCTTGCCTCTGCTGCTCAGTGTTTCGTGAGAGTGGTAAACCCCCTCAGTGTTTCGTCAGACCTCGTGAGAGTGGTAAACCCCTTCCTCTCAACATAAGAGCTCATGGGTAGCCACTTGCTACCCACAAGTTGTTATCTCTAAATATTGCCCCCAAACCAGCTTTGTGTTGAGGATTGCCCATGTTGGCAATCCTGGATACATAGCTGTTGTGACATCTAAAATCACCCTCTTTCCCACCCCAAAATACCTGTCCAGAAGAAATCTATCTCTGCTACTGTTGCCATGTAGAAACTTTTCAAGCTACTCCATATTTTATAATATTAGAGACTTAGGGCACAATCCAGCTCCCATTGAAGTCAATGGCTAAACTCCCATTGACTTGTATAGACCTGGATTGTACTCTTAGCTTTTTTTACATGGTAGAGTTTTTTCCCATATTTTAAAAGTCTGAGTTGCGGAAACGTCCTTAAAGTCTGAAACTCCCTTAGACTTGATAAGAATGACACCACTTGCTAAAGTGCTATTTACATGTGGCCCCATATATTTCTGGTTCCTTTCAGCCACATCATTGCATATCTCAGTTTGGTTCCTTTGAATAATGCTCATTGACAGTAATGAGTAGGCTTAATATGTCCTCCAACATCATGAAATGGAACAAGTTAATTCCTTCTAAATTAATAACACCCATTATATGCTCCGAACTCTGCACTGGTTGCCAATGACATGCCGAGCCAGGTTCAAGGTTTTGGTGTTGATCTATAAAGCCCTGCACGGTCTGGGCCCCTCATACCTCAGGGACCGCCTCGCCCTCCATGCCCCAGAGCGGCTCATTCGGTCTGCCGGGGGTGACTTCTTGGAGGTCCCCTGGCTTAAGCAGGGGGCCACAATGGAGAGGGTATTCTCGGTGGCTGGGCCACGCCTTTGGAATTCCCTCCCGGAGGAAGCTCGCCTGGCCCCAAGCCTTTTGACATTTCAGCGAAGTTGTAAAACCTGACTGTTCGCCTAGGCCTTTGGGGAAGCGGGAGAGGGGGTTAGTGGGTTTTTATCTCCCCTTACCCTTATTTATTGTTTTATTGTGATGCCCTGGTCCTGTTTTAATTGTAGTATTTTTTTGAATGTTTTAATTGTTTTTAGATGTATTTTATATTTGTGTTTGTTTTTTCTGGTTTGTAACCCGCCCCGAGCTGTTTTAGGAGGGGTGGGGTAGAAATCTGCTTAAATAAATAAATAAATTACCTCATTACAGCCCCAAAAATTAGTGCAGCAACTAGTCTTCACTGGGGCCAAGACATCTTAAATCTCAGCCACCATAGGATTATTAAGCATTTCTTTTATTTTTCTCTGTGAGGTTAATTAAAGGAGACACGCCTCCTAGATTGTAAATAATAAATATACTGTAATTTCCAGAAAGAATAACCTGCCATCACACAAAATTTTAAAAGTGGACTATGTCAGCATCCCAGTTTTACCGGCAAAGTTGCTAGCCCCAAGAGCCACGTACCAAAATTATAGCCAACAGCCACAAGGTACAAACACACGTGTGCACGCAAACCTCTCTTACTTTATGATTGGTTGATGCTCTGCAGTCCTAGCTGCTGATATCCTGATGAGCAACTGCAATTCAACTGCTGGAACTAGAATGCAATGAAATACGACACTGGACATTAAGGCAGCACAGGGCCCAGATCCAGCTCTGACCGAGAGTCACTCAGAACTTCCTGAGAACCACATGCTGCTTCTGAGCCACAACTTGCCCATAGTTTCATTTCATACATATATAATCTATTGATACAAGATAGACTTTATAATGACTATCCAACTGTAATACGTGCTATAATATTTGCTAATAAAGTTTCTTTGATAAGACACTTTTGTAAATGAGAGTCTTAATGCTGTTCTCACGGCAAATAATAAGAATTATGCCACAAAGTTCATAGAAGTAATATTAAACCCTGCCTATCTGCTGGAGAAAGCTTCTTTTTTACAGTTGGGAATGGGATGACAATTTTGCATGATTTTAAAAGGAGAGTCTGAGAAACTATTAGGGCGTTTATAGACGATCCCGCTGAAAAGCGGGATCGTCCTGTGCCGGCATCTCTTCCCCCGCCTTCTCTGTCTGCCGTGTCTGATGTTCAGACACGGCGCAGAGTGCGAGTGCGCATGCGAGCCCTTCCGCACATGCGCACTCGCCCAAGGAACCCGGAAGTGCGGCGTAAAGCCGGCACTTCGGGAATCCGCCTCAGAGGGGGCAGGATCGCCTGCCCCCTCCGACGCGGGGTAAGACCCTGGCTAGGCAATTAGACGAGCGCAAACAAAGGCGGCTGATCAAAGGATCAGCCGCCTTTTTTGTCTCATCTATAAACGCCCTTACACTGTCTGGGATGCAAAGGAATGCAGTGAACTAGGCTAATGTCACCTCTGAACCACAGATAAAGTATCTTTAATTCTCTGTTAGGTAAAGTGGAATTATCACTGAATGAATAGAATGCTGTATTGGATTTTGTTTTTACCATATGTTCATTCTAGTTACACTGTTAACCCATATCTTGACACCTTTTTCTTTCATCATAAAGACTTAGTAATTAAATCTTCTATTGTGGTAGCTTACTTCCTGAAATGAAAGTCTACACTGAAATCACAAATGAACAGAGAACCAGAAATCTTACCCTGAATCTCTTCAGCTCAGCCACTGTTTGGTAACTAACTAACTGAAGTACTGGATCTCTTAACTTTAATAGCTAGTAATCTTATCATTGTGTGAAGAGTGTAGAAGATATACAAAGAGCAATAATGCAGAAGTCCAGCATGACTAATGGGTCCTTTATTTTCCTCTGAAGCTTAATGCTGAAGGACTGTCATAGAGAGGATGGCAAAGACTTGTTCTCTCTTGCCCCCGAGGGCAAGACTAGAAATAATGGGCTCAAATTACAAGAAAGTCGATTTCAGTTAAACGTTAGGAAGAACTTCCTACGGGTAAGAGCTGTTCAACAGTGTAACAAATTGCCTAGGGCGGTAGTGGGCTCTTCTTCACTGGAGATTTTCAAACAGTGGATAGACAGTCATCTATTGGGAATGCTGTAGCTGCAGATTTCCTGCATTGAGTAGGGGATTGGACGAGATGACCTCTGAGGTTTCTTCCATCCCTCTGATTCTCTCTTTTTTTTTATTATCCTTTTCAGAATATGGACTCACAAGTTACCAGAACTTCAGAAGCAACTGTTTTTTTCCCTTTTCATCAAAATAACCATTCTGGCCAGTTTGAATGTCCCCCCAGTCAGTACTGCAAGCAGGATCTCTTCCCTAAATGGCATTTACCAGTGAAGATAGCCTCAATATTATCGTTGCTAACGTTTCTCTATACTCTTCTGAGGGATGTCATCCACCCTTTCGTAACTGCTCATGAAAATGTGTTTTACAAAATTCCCATCCTGATCATAAACAAAGTTTTGCCCGGGGTTTCAATCACTCTTTTAGCCCTGGTTTATTTACCAGGAATATTGGCTGCAGGTTTCCAGCTCTATCATGGAACCAAATATAAACGGTTTCCACAATGGCTGGATAGGTGGATGTTATCGAGAAAGCAGTTTGGACTTCTCAGCTTCTTCCTCGCCGCAATGCATGCATGCTATAGCCTGTGCTATCCAATGAGAAGATCGTACAGATACAAGTTGCTGAACTGGGCATACCAACAGGTATGGAAGATCACAAATATCAAAAAAACCCTTGTATATTGGCAGAAGCTCTTGTCTCACACACTCTCTCACAGACACACAAGCCTGTATTTTCTTTCATTGTGGTGTTAGAAAAGTGTTATGGGACGTTTGTATATAAAAATCTGAAGCCATAAAAAGTAACTCTTGCAACTGTTGTTTGCAGAGTACCATGGGTGAAAACAGACATGCACATAACTCCGCTTTAACATTTTTAATGCTTGTTACTGGACTGGACTGGTCCTATTGAATTCTTCTTGTGTATGCAGCTCCCAGCACAGTTGGCCCTAATGCTGATTGGGTTTTGTATGTTACCATAATTCAAGTGGCAAAAAGTATGATGGAACTTCTTTCCCCCCAGGGTATGCCAAAGCCCAAGTCTGAAAATTTTTCAGAGGCAGCATAAGACCTTCTTACTTGGCCAAATGTTTGGCAGTTGGGGATAGAACGTGGCAGGGTTGAGTGTAGGTTTTTATATTTTAATGTATATATTTTATATAGTTTTATTTGTTGTAACCTGCCCCGAGTCTCTGAGAAAGGGCGTGAGGAAATCCTGTGACACCAGAATGTGGTTTTAGTTGAGACCACAGTGTTGTTCATTTTGCTACATCTTGAATATCTGACAACTTGCCCTGTGCACATTAATTCCCCCTTCACAACCTATGTCCCCTGAGAAAGTAACCCCTCCAGCCACTCCCCCACTTATCCAAATGGGAGGGTAAGATGATGGTGGAGCGGTCTTTAAATCCTCCCTCTTTTTACTAAAACAAGCAGAAGAATATCTGCCTTGGAACATAAAGGCAGGTAATGGAAGCCCGGTCCTGCTTAGAAGAAAAAGCACTCTTTTCTTTCTGAACCACACCTCTTCAAAACTCAAGCTGGTGAGAAAAGCGTTAAAAAGTAATCTCTCTGCTAACTGTCCATATTTGTTATATTTAGCTTCTTCTACAGCCAGCAGGGGACTTTGTTCAGAGATTACCAGACAGAAATATTATAATAATAAATAGCTTCATGCTGCTCCACTTGGCCACGTAGAGAATTCTTCAAATGTAGGGGAATTCCCCAGATGCTGTAGAACTGCCCTGTAAAGTGAATCTTCTTGCTACATACTAGGAAGAGGTGGGGGTGGCTGGGACATCTGTTGCAAAGGTTCCAAGGGACTGTTGCGAGAGACCATAAAATAGAGCAGGGATGGGGAACCTTTTCTGTCCCAGGGACTACTATGAAAATTAATACAAGCTCCAAGGGCTTGTAGAAGTTGGTAGCAGAGGTAGTTAAGGAGTATTCAAGAAAAAGAGGGTCCAGATCATGGATCTATTAATTATCCTTTTATGCATGCCTGTATCTTTGCTCCTTTACCCTGAACCCAATTTTTCAGTGGTTGGAGGTAGGAGGAAGTAGATCCATAAACTGGACCACATAAAGTAGATCCATAAACTGGACCACATAAAAACTTGCTACGAACCACATTTGGTCCCCAGACCTGAGGTTCCCCATCCCTGTGACAGAGCAGCCCTGAGCACAGGCCCTCCTTGTCCAAAATCTCTCCTCCATAGAGACCATTGTATTAACGGTGCCTTGATAAACCAACTGTTATTCTTTTTTTAAAAAAACAACAGAAAAGAGCTAAATGGTTATCCTGGCAGGATAACAAAGTCATTGAGAATTCCTGCTGATCTGTCCCTTAAAATAGCACTTGTTAATATACTTCCCGTTGTTTATAATCTATCAGAAATGGTATTTAGCCTTAGATGGAATTTTGTTTGCCAGGGAATAAAGGTAGTCCCGCTGGGAAGTCAGGCTAAGGTGGCCCTGGGACAAGTTCCTCCCTGGGTCAAGGCACTGCTTAAATCGGTAAACACACCCCTCTAGCTGGGTCTTTGTGACAGTGGGTGTTTTTACACACACACTTCTCCTACATCCTGAACTTTCTGTGTGTCCAAATCACCCAGATCTTAAACATCTTAAGCTCTTTGAACTTCTACATAGAATGTCTCCCAGAGCTGTTGTGTGTAAAACGTTCTCCTGGTAAACTGCTTTGCTCCTGGCAGCTGTGATCACTTGGTTTCCATGGCAGCCCCTCACGTCTATAGCTGTGGCTACTTTAGGCTGCCTCAGGGCAGTGTTTGTGTGAAGAATGCATCCGGAACTTATTGTGGACTTATAAACCCAGAAGATTGAAAGATCAGCACTTTAAGGTGTGTGTAAAAATGCCCACTGACTCAACCTACATCTTCAGAAGTAAGTGAAACAGGCAAGCTTCAGAAACCTGCCACATTCTCATTGGCAGGATAAAAACAAGCTTAAGGGAGTGACAGCGAAGCACAAAATGATTCTCTCATCTCACTGGACACCTAGTTAAATAATGCTCACTTGAACTACAGCTTCTTGGAGCCACATGGGCCCTCAGTCAGTCTGTTAGTTTGCTGTTGTTGGTTTTTTGTTTTTTTTTACAGGTCAAGCAAAAAAGGGAAAATGCCTGGATTGAGCATGATGTTTGGAGAATGGAAATTTACGTGTCCGTGGGAATTCTGGGACTTGCTCTGCTGGCCATCCTGGCTATAACATCAATTCCATCTGTTAGCCACTCTTTGACATGGAGAGAGTTTCACCATATTCAGGTACGTATACATAAAACAGTAAGGGACATGGGGACAAGTGATATGGGATTTTATAATTATTATTTATTATTATTATTATTATTATTAACAAACATTTATATAGCGCCAGCAGTGTACCTGGCACTTTACAAAGTAATAAAATAGACATGGTCCCTGCCCCTAGGGCTTACAATCTGAGAGACAGGAGCTGGGGGAGAGAC